>ML254668.1:3995-26377 GCA_005239495.1 Nicotiana undulata | reverse complement strand
TGAGCTTACATCAATTGACTTACGATGTACTCTCACGTACGAAAACATGGGGTGTAACACCAATTCCATTTTTTAGAGATTTTCCTTTAAAGTGTTGGAAATGTGTGAATAGTCGGCTAGCTGTCATGACCCAAAACAACCGTCATGATGGCGCTTATCGTGAAACTAGGCAAGCTACTACTTAACAATTTCAACACAGTGAAACACTTGAAAATTTTAAGAAAAGTAGTTAATAATGATGAAACCTTTTAAAAAACAATAGAAATCAATCCACAACGTAATACAAATCTCTCTCAAAACCAGGGTGTCACTGAGTACATGCGCATCTATACCAGAAACAGTCTACTATAATGTCTAAGGAATAAGAACTGAAACGCAAATAAAGATAATGAAGGAGAGTCAAGGACTGCGAATGCCATGCAACTACCTCGATAGTCTCCGGAATCAACTGCTCAAATATCAACACCCGCTATGATCGGGAACACCTGGATCTGCACACGAAGTGCAGGGTGTAGTGTGAGTACAACCAACTCAGTAAGTAACAATACTAAATAAGGACTGAAGATAGTGACAAGCTACAAAATTATAGTTCATTTCCAGTAGTTTTAACAGGGAAAAATATACATGCTCTAGATTCTAGTAAATTAAGTCAAATTAGTTACAAAGCCAAATTAAGGTAAAAACCGGATATCATATCTTTCAGAAGATCAAACAGTGATATACGACAATTATATGCAATAACAATGAAAGAAAATACAGCCTCTCAGGGCAACAGTCACTCGGACTACCTCAATAGCTCATCACTCGAGACTCAACCCTCAATACTCGCACTCAATAGGTACCATCGCTCACTGGGGGTGTACAAACATCAGAGGGGCTCCTACATGTAATCTGCACGGACAACTCACACGCTATAGTATCATATCAAGATCCACACGGACAACTCACGTGCCACAATATCATATCAGAATCCGCACGGACCACTCACGAGCTACAGTAAAATACCTCGATCCGCACGGAAAACTCATGTGCTATGGTATCAATACCTCACAACAGGCCCACGACCTCACTCAGTCATCAATCTCTCTACTCTGCTCTTAGTAATCAAGGAAAATCAGTCCAAAACAGAAATGATATAATGTTTCAACAAGGAATAACAAAGACTATAATATGCAAGGGATACTAAAACTCAATACAAGTAATAATAAGCAGGAAGATTCAACAGGTATCACGACCTTTGTGGGTCTCTACAACACCAACACATAGCCTAAGCATGATTTCTAGCATGATTTACCGTCAAATTTCTATAACACATGGAGAGCATATAGCCGACAACAAGTATTTCAACTTTACATTTATACGGAATGGATAAATTCACAATTCCCACTGTGCATGCCTGTACGCCTGTCACCTAACATGTGCATCACCTCCAAAACAGTCACATAACACATAATTTGGGGTTACATACCCTCAGAATCAGATTTAGAGCTATTACTTACCTCAAACCGAGCAAAACTCTACTCCAATATGCCTTTGCCTCGCGAATCGGCCTCCAAAAGCCCCGGATCTAGCCACATGCAGTACAGTACAATCAATACGGGTTAAAGTAATCAATTCCACAAGAAAAATACGAAATTATAAGCCAAAATCCGAAATTGGCTCAATCTCGGCACCCCGGGCCCACGTCTCGAAATTTGACAAAAGTCGCAAAACCCGAAAGCCCATTCACTCACGAGTCTAATCATACCAAATTTACTCAAATGCGATAACAAAATCCCATTCTAAACCTCAAAAAACTAATCCAAGAACTCTTCCTCATTTCCCCAAATTTTCCACCCCAAATCAGAAATTAGATGATGGAATTAAAGACATAAACATGAGATTTAGCCAAAATTAAGTAAGAATCACTTACCCCAATCAACTCCTTGAAAATTCCTTCAAGAATCGCCCAAATCCGAGGTCTCTAGCTCAAAATATGAAAAATGGGTTCAAACCCTCGTTTTTGAATTTTTTCATTGCTGCCCAGTTATTAGCTTTCGCGATCGCGAAACAACAACCATGTTCGCGTAGAACAATTCTGCCCAGCTCACAAAATCCTCTTTCGCGATAGCATGATCCTAATCCTGAATGCGGAGAACCACCCTTTCCAATATTATGGGATCGCGATCCATAACTCGTGAACACGAAGAACACTACGTGCCTCCCCAGTCGGCTCACTTCCTTGTTTGCGAACGCGATCCAATGTACGCGTTCGGGAAGCACAAGCTTCTCACCTTCCGCGATCGCGTCCCTCACTTTGCGAATGCGTAGAGGAAAAATCAACATCCCTCAAAGACCCGTCGCGATCGCGAACCCATCCTCGCGATTGCTTAGAAGAAAGCCAGAACACAAAATATCAACAGACTTCAACAAATCTTCAAAGTCCATTTCCAATCTGTTAACCATATGAAATCCACCTGAGGCCCCTGAGACCTCAACCAAACATACCAACCAATCCTAAAACACGATACGAACTTAGTCGAAACCTCAAATCACCTCAAACAACATCAAAAATATGAATTACACACAGATTCAAGCCTATTTAACTTTGAAATTCCCAAATTCTACAAACGATGCCAAAATATGGCAAATCACGTCTGATTGACCTCAAATTTTATACACAAATCACAAATGACACCACAAACCGACTCCAACTTTCGGAAATCCAATCCGACCCTGATATCAAAAGTTCCACTCCCAGTCAAACTTTCCAAAATTCCAACTTTGGCCATTTCAAGCCTAATTCTACTACGGAACTCCAAATGACAATCCAAACACGCTCCAAAGTCCAACACCTAATGGGGCTAACGGAACCATCAAAATTCAAATCTTAGGTCATTTACACATAATTCAACATCCACTCAACTTTTCCAACTTAAGCTTTCAATTAAGAGACTACGTGTCTCAGTTCACTTTGAAATTTCTCCAGACCTAAACATACTAACCCGATAAGTCGTATAACAGTTGTAGAGCCCAAAAGGAGAATAAATTGGGAAACGAGAATACAACTCTCGAGACGACCAACCGGGTCGTTACAGCCTCCCCCTCTTAGACAAACGTTCATCCTCGAACGGGTCTAGAAACATACCTGGAGTCTAAAAATGTGTGGATATCTACTCTGCATCTCTCGCTTGGTCTCCCAAGTAGCCTCCTCAACCGGCTGAACTCTGCACTGCACCTTTACTGAAGCTATATTCTTTGACCTCAACTTCCAAACCTGCAGACCTAGAATAGCCACCAGCTCCACATCATATGTTAAATAACTATCCAACTGAACCGTGTTGAAATCCAAAACATAAGACGGGGTCGCCAACTTACTTTTGGAGCATAGAAACATGAAACACTGGATGCACACTGGACAAGCTAGGTGGCAAGGCAAGCTTGTAAGCCAACTACCCAATCCTTTGAAGTACCTCAAATGGTCCAATGAACAGAGGGCTAAACTTGCCATTCTTTCCGAACCGCATAACACCCTTCATGGGTGAAACCTTCAGCAGAACCTTCTCCTCAACCATGTAAGAAACATCGCGGACCTTCCTGTCGGCATAGATCTTCTGTATAGAGTGCGCAGTACGAAGCTTCTCCCGAATCAATTTAACCTTGTCCAATGCATCCTGAACCAAGTCTGTATGAAAAAGCCTAGCCTCACCGTGTACAAAGCCTCATATGGAGCCATCTGGTTGCTCGACTGATAGCTATTGTTGTAAACAAAAACTGGTGCCATGAACCCCCAAAATCAATGACAAACGCACGTAACATATCATCCAATATTCGAATAGTGTGCTTGGACTACCCGTCCGTATGAGGGTGAAATGATGTACTTAAATCCACTCGAGTGCCCAAATCTCGCTGCACGGCTCTCCAAAACTATAATGTAAACTGCGTGCCTCTATTTGAAATGATAAAAACTAGCACGTCGCGAAGGCGGACAATCTCTTGGATGTAAATCTCAGCCAACCGCTTTGAGGAATAAGTAGTACCCACTGGAATGAAGTGCGCGGGCTTGGTCAGTCGATCCGTAATCACCCAAATAGCATCAAACTTCCTTGAAGTCCGTGGGAGACCAACTAAGAAATCCATGGTAATTCGCTCTCACTTCCACTCTAAAATATCTATCTCTGAAGCAAGACACCCGACCTCTGATGCTCATACTTCAACTGTTGACAGTTAAGGCACCGAGCTACAAACCCCACTATGTTCTTCTTCATCCTCATCCACTAATAGTGTTGCCTCAAGTCCTAATACATCTTCGCGGCTCCCGGATGAATGAAATACCGTGAACTGTGGGCCTCCTCAAGAATCAAATCACGTAGCCCATCCATATTGGAAAAAAAATCCAACCCAACATCCTCAATATCCCATCATCCTCAATATCACCTCCTTGGCATCATCGTGCTGAACCCTGTCCTTAAGGACAAGAAAATGAGGATCATCATACTGGCGCTCTCTGATGCAATCAAAGAAGGAAGACTGAGAAACCACACAAGCGAGAACCCGACTGGGCTACAAAATATCCACCCTCACGAACCGGTTGGTCAAAGCCTGAACATCAACTGCAAGAGGTCTCTCTCCATCGGGAAGAAAAACAAGACTACCCATACTCACCGCCTTCCTACTTAAGGCATTGTCCATCACATTGGTATTCCCTAGATGATACAAAATAATGATGTCATAGTCCTTTAGCAGCTCAAACCATCTCCGCTGCCTCAAATTGAGATCTTCTGTTTGAACAAGTGTTGGAGGCTCCGATGATCTGTAAATACCTCACAAGAAACACCATAGAGATAGCGCCTCAAAATCTTCAATGCATGAACAATGGCAACCAACTCTAAATCATGAACATGTTAGTTCTTCTCATAGGGATTCAACTGGCATGAAGCATATGCAATCACTCTACCGTCCTACATCAAAGCACACCCAATAGCGATCACAATACATTGTAAAAGAACCAAAAGCTGATTGTAGAACTAGAACTAGAGCTGTGGTCAAAGCAATCTTGAGCTTCTGAAAGCTCTCTTCGCAATCATCCGACCACCTGAAAGGAGCACCCTTGGCCAAAAATCACACTTGGAGAACTTTGCATAAAGCTTCTCCTCCCTCAACCACTACAACATAATCTAGATGTTGAGCATGCTCCTCCTGGCTACGAGGGTTCACCAGGATATCATCAATGAATACAATAAAAAATGAGTCAAGATAAGGCTGAAATACATTGTTCATCAGATGCATGAGCACTGCTGCGTCGTTGGTCAACCCAAAAGACATCACAAGGAACTCATAATGACCATAACGGGTCTTGAAAGCTGTCTTAAGAATATCCGAGTCCCGAACCTTCAACTGGTGATACCCAGACCGCAAATCAATCTTGGAGAACATCCTCGCTTCTTGAAGCTGGTCAAATAGATTATCAATACGCGGCAAAGGATACTTGTTCTTGATTGTGACTTTGTTCAACTGCCTATAATCAATGCACATTCTCATAGTACCATCCTTCTTCTTCTTCACAAAAAGAACTGGTGCACCCTAAGGTGACACGCTAGGTTGAATAAACCCCTTATCAAGGAGTTCATGAAGATGCTTCTTCAATTCCTTCAACTTAGCTGGTGCCAAACGATACGGTGGAATCGAAATGGCTGACTGCCCGGCACCAAGTCAATACCAAAGTCAATATCCCTGTCGGGCAGCATGCCCGGTAGGTCTGCATGAAATACAACCAGAAACTCCCGCACCACTAGTACAGAATCAAAGTAGGAGAATCAACACTAACATCCCTCACAAAGGCCAAATAAGATAAACAACCTTTCCCATCCATCCGATGGGCCATCAAATATGAAATTACTCTACTAGGAACATAGTCTATAGAACCGCTCCTATCAACCCTCGGCAACCCCAGTATCGCCAACGTCACGGTCTTAGCATGACAATCTAGAATAGCATGACATGGAGACAACCAATCAATACCCAAGATCACGTCGAAATCGACTATACTAGGAAATAAGAGATAAACTCTAGTCTCCAGACTCCAAATAGTCACCACACACGACCGATATACACGATCCACAATAATAGTATCGCCCACTAGCGTAGAAACATGTACCGATGAAACTAAGGACTCACGGGGCATATCCATATAATGAGCAAAATTTGATGAGACATACGAATAAGTGGAACCACGGTCAAATAATACAGAGTCATCCCTTTGGCAAACTAAGACAATACCTGTGATCACTGCATCTGAAGCCATGGAATCTGGTCTGGCGGGAAGAGCATAGAATCGGGTTTGCCCGCCACTTGATCGGCCTCCCCCTCTAGGGAGACCTCTAGCTGATTGAGCCCCACTCCGAGCTGGCTGAGCGGGTGGTGTAGATGCTGGTGCCATCGGCCGAGAACTCTACTGTGGATTCCCACTCAACAACCTAGGGCAATCTCTCTTGATATGACCAAAATCTCCTCACTCGAAACAACCCCTCCTCTAACAAAACTGCTTCTCCTGATAACCCTAGGAACTACCCGTAGAAACCTGAGTGGACAAGGCATGGTGAGAACTCTGCGTGGGTAGTTCACTAAATGAAGACTGACCGAGCACTGTAAGAACCGTGGCTAATAGATGCACCACAATGAGCTGGTCGAGCTGTATGAGCATGCCTTTAAGGACCGACCCCTGCCGTGGTGGAACTGACCCCCGGAAGGAGCACCACTAAAATCACCCAAGCTGCGAGTCTTCTTGGCTTCTCTCTCTACCCGCTCCTGGCTGCGGACCATCTCTATATGTCGAGAAATTCTACTACCTAATCAAAAGTGGCACCGGATACCCTCTCTCGATTCATAAGCAACCGCAGTTGATTTGTGAGGTCGTCAATAAACCTCCTGATCCTCTCCTTGTCAGTGGGAACAAACAAAATCGCATGACGGGCCAACTCAGAAAATCTCATATCATATTGCGTCATAGCCATGTCATCCTGACGTAGCTGCTCGAACTATCCGCACAACTCCTCTCTGCGAGACTACGACACGAACTTCTCCAAGAAAAGAACGGAGAACTCCTGCCAAGTGAGTGGTGCTGCACCGACCAGCCTGCGCCTGTCATAAGCCTCCCACCATCGGAAAGAAGCACCAGAGAACTGAAAAGTAGTGAACGAGACCCTACTGGTCTCCATAATACCTGCTGTCCAAAGCATCCGCTCACAGTTATCCAAAAAGCCCTACGCATCCTATGACTCATCACCGCTAAGTGATGGAGGTTGAAGCCTCTGAAATATTCCAAGTCTCTTGTGCTCTTCCTCAGCCATAACGGGGACCACCAGGGCCTGAGAAGCTGTAGCGGGCTGGACTGGTAGGGCCCCCGGTGTCAGGAGTCCCTGCATCACTTGCTCTGGTGTACGAGCGGCGGGAGTCTGGGCAACTCCCCCGGCCTGAGAAGTGGCTTCTGCGGCTGGAACAGAGACCGCCTGAGCAAGATTGGTACAGACGGTAAGAATCTGAGCTGGTCCCACAGGCTTATCTACAACTAAAACCTGCTCCTGGACTGGGGCAACTAGTGGATCTGTAGGTGCTGCCCTAGCTATTGTGCGAGATGTACATCTGCCCCCACCGCGGGCTCTACCGCGACCTTGGCCTCTCACAGCCCTAACTGGTGGTACTGGTGGGTGTCCATCCTGCCCAGTAGTACATGTCCTCACCGTCTATGAGAGAATAGAATAACAAAAGTTTAGTTACTTGAATCAACAGATTCGCACGATAAAAAATCAAGAATGTGAAGTTTCCTAAGGGTTTGACAGCCTCTCGAAGATAAGTACAAACGTTTTCGTACCGATCCGCAAGAATCTACTAAAACTGTGCATGACTAGTGAGACTTATGTAACCTAGGCTCTAGTACCAACTTTTCACGACCCAAAACAACCGTCGGGATGACGCCTATCGTGGAACTAGGAAAGCCACTATTTAACCATTTCAAAACAGTAAAACACTTTAAAATTTTAAGAAAAGAAGTTAATATTGATGAAACCTTTTAAAAACAACATAAATCAATCCACAACGTAATACAAATCTCACCGAAAACCGGAGTGTCACTGAGAACATGAGCATCAAATAGTCTACTACAATGTCTAAGGAATAAGAACTGAAACGCAAATAAAGATAATGAAGGAGAGTCAAGGTTGCGAACGCCATGCAGATACCTCGATAGTCTCCAGGATCAACTGCTCAAATATCAACAGCCGCTATAACCGGGAACACCTAGATCTGCACACGAAGTGGAGGATGTAGTGTGAGGACAATCAACTCAGTAAGTAACAATACTAAATAAGGACTGATTATAGTGACGAGCTACACAATTATAGTTCATTTCCAGTAGTTTTAACAGGGAAAAATAGATATGCTCTTGATTTTAGTAAATTACGACAGTTATATGCAACCACAATGAAAGAAAATACAGCTTCTCAGAGCAACAATCACTCAGACTACCTCAATAGCTCATCATTCGGCACTCAGCCCTCAACACTCGCACTTAATAGGTACATGCGCTCACTGGGGGTGTACAGACTCCGGAGGGGCTCCTACAGCCCAAGCGCTATAATCCGCACAGACAAATCACATGTTATAGTATCATATCAAGACCCGCAGGGATAACTCACGTGCCATAGTCTCATATCAGAATCCGCACGGATAGCCTCAAATCGGTGCCGAACAATCCAAAACTAGTAAAATGGTATATAAATTAATTAATACATGTTCAAAAGTTCATATTCCAACTATTAAAGTGATTACTCAACCCCAAATATAGGATTCCTAATATTCACCCCCGGCCCACGTGTTTGGATTCCGGAAATTTTCGAAAAGAGTTGTTACCCATAACCTCATGAACTCAACTATATGATTTTTACTAAATTCCATAACAAATTTCGTGGTTAAATCCCATTTTAATCAAAAACCTAGGTTTTCACCTAGACCCATGATTTCACTAATTTACATGTTATAATCTACCCACAAACTATGTATTTAACTCACATTGTGTAGAAATTACTTACCTCAAAGTGCTAGGTGAAAACCCCTCTACAAGAGCTCCAAAATCGCCCAAGAGATGAAAGAAAATGAGCCAGAATAGCCTAATTACCGTTTTTAAAAGATGATTCTGCCTCGGGGTCCTTATACGCGATCGCGATGGCTAAACTGAAGAGCCTAGGAAAAAGTCTCTATGCGAACGCAAGAGTACCCATGATAACGCGATGCACTGGGATGCATACTCCTCGTGAATGCGGGGCCCAACACGCGAACGCGTAAGGCAATTGGGTTAATAAGGCCTAGGCCCAGGCCCAGGCTTCTTCGCGAATGTAACCTGCCCAACGCAAAGGCGAAGGCCAAAGGGCCCAGGCCTCCGCGAACGTGGACCTGCATATGCGATCGCGAAGGGCAAAACCTCTAATCCCCCCACGTTCGCGAAGAAGGAAACCAGAACAGAAAATCTGGTGTTTTCAACTTAACTCCGGGCGGTCCGAAACACACTTGAGCCCCCCGTGCCCCCGTCTAACTACATCAACAAGTGTATAAACATAATACGGTCTTGCTTGAACTCTCAAAACACGTAAAACAATAACAAAACCAAGAATCACACCCCAAAACCAAATTGAATCAAAATATGAACTTCAAGTTTCCAAATCGCAGTGAACGCGTCGAATCATACTTAGACTACTCAGAATGACACCAAATTTTGTGTTCAAGTCTTAAATAACCGTACAGAACTATTCTCAGTCTAGGAATCCCATTTGGACCTCAATATCACAAAAACCTACTCCAAAACAAATTTAAAGAACTTCAAAACCTTCATAGAACCAACTTTCACTATTTGGTGCCGAAATGCTCCCCGGTCATCCAAAACCCGATACGAACATACGCCCAAGTCCGAAATTATCATACAAACCTATTAGAACTGTCAAATTCTGATTCCGAGGCCATTTACTCAAAACGTTGACCGAAGTCAAACTTAGAGTTTTAGCCAACCTTAAGGAACCAAGTGTTCCGATTTCAACCTAAACCCTTCCAAATCCCGAACTAACTATCCCAACAAGTCATGAATCAATAAAATCACGTACAAGGATTCTTATTTTGGGGAACGAGGTTCTAGAAAGAAAAACGACTGGCCGGGTCGGTACATTCTCCACTTCTTAAAAAAACATTCGTCCTCGAACGAGTCTAGAATCATATTTGGAGTGCTGAATAAGTGTGGATATCTGCTCCACATGTCCTCCTCGGACTCCCAAGTCACCTCCTAGACCGATTGTCCCCTCCAGTGAACCTTTACCGCGGAAATCCTCTTAGATCTCAAATGGCGAACCTGCCTATCAACAATGGCAACTGGATGCTCCTCAGAACAAAGGCTCGCATCTAACTGAATCGTGCTGAAGTCTAACACATGTAAAAATTCGGCATGATACCTTCGGAGCATAGACACGTGGAAAACTTGATGAAATCCCGATAGACTGGGAGGCAAAGCAAGCTCATAAGAAACCTCTCCAACTCGTCTTAACACCTCAACTGGGCCTATAAACCTTGGGCTCAACTTGCCCTTCTGTATGAACCTCATAATCCCCTTCATCGGCGAGACTTTCAAGAAAACCTTCTCACTCACCATAAATAATCCATCACGCGCCTTCTGATCCATGTAACTCTTCTCTCTGGACTGTGCTGTGCAGAGTCGCTCCTGAATCAACTTTACCTTTTCCAAGGCATCCTTCACCAAATCTGTGCCATATAACTTAGACTCGTCGGGCTCAAACTACCCGATAGGAGAACGGCATCGCCGACCATATAAAGCCTCAAATGGAGCCATCTCGATGCTGGATTGGTAATTGTTGTTGTAAGCAAATTTTTCCAAGGACAAGAATCGATCCCACTTCCCTCCAAAGTCAATCACACATACTCTGAGCATGTGCTCAAAGATATGAACTTTCCTCTCCGACTACCCATCGTTCTGTGGATGAATGCTATGCTGAACTCTACACGAGTCCCCAACTCGCTCTGTACTGCTCTACAGAAATGCGACGTAAATTGAGAGCCTCTATCTTATATGATGGAAACAGGCACACCATGCAACCAAACTATATCCTGAATATAATTCTGGGCCAACCTCTCAGAAGTATACGTAGTCACCACTAGAATGAAGTGTTCCGACTTGGTCAACTTGTCGACAATGACCCAAACTGCATCAAACTTCCGCAAAGTACGCAATAACCCAACTATGAAACCCATAGTAATGCGCTCCTACTTCCACTCAGGTATAATATCTGATGGAGTAGGCCACCTGGCCTCTGGTGCTCATACTTAACCTGGTGGCAATTTAGGCATCTAGCTACAAACTCAACTATGCCTTTCTTCATCCGCCGCCACCAATAATGTTGCCTCAGGTTGCGATACATCTTCGTAGCACCTGGATGAATAGAATACCGAGAACTGTGTGCCTCCTCTATAATCCTCTTCCTCAATCCATCGATATTAGGAACACATGGGCGAACCTAGAGTCGTAGAACACCATCATCACTAATAGTCCTCCTTGGCACCACCCTGTAGTACCGTCTCTCTGGGAACCAACAAATGCGGATCATCAAACTGTCGAGTTTTGATCTGCTCCAATAGTAAATACTGGGAAATGTCGCATGCAAGAACTCAGGTGGGATCTAAAATATCCAACATCACAAGTCTGTTAGTGTAACAACCCGGTTAGTCATTTCGAGACTTATAGCCCTGTTTCCCCTATTTATGCTTATTTATGTGTTGTTCAGCTGTGTTGAGTTGTATAGAGTTGGTAGGTTTGGGTTCGTAGTAGTTTTGGAATAAAATGAACAATTTCTCTCTTAATTAGAAAGCTAAGTTAGAAAAGTCAACCGAAAATTTGACTTATGAGTAAACGAATCCGTAATTCGATTTTTTTTAATTTGGTTAGCTTTGATGGGTGATTTTAGACTTAGGAATGTGTCTAGAATTCAATTTGGAGGTCCATGGTAGAATTAGGCTTGAATTGGCGAAAGTAGAAAATTTGACGATTTTGGTAGGCAGTGGAAAATTAGATATCGGGGTCGGAATGGAATTTCAGAAGATAGAATAGGTTCGTAGTGTAATTTGTGATGTGTGTGCAAAATGTGAGGTCATTCGGACGTAGTTCGATAGGTTTCGGCGTCGTGGGCGAATTTTTGGAAGTTTAGATGTTCTTAGGCTTGAATCCGAGGTTGAATTGGTGTTTTGGTGTTGTTTTGGGTGTTCCGAAGGTTCGTATAAGTTTGAGTAGTGGTATATGACTTTTTTGAACTAGTGGTTAAGGTCCCGAGGGGCTCGGGATGATTTCGGATCGTTAACAGTTTGAAATGGTGAAGTTTAAACTGCTGGATGGCTGCTGGTGTGAAGTTTCTGATGTTTCCGCACCTACGGATGAGGATCCGCAGGTGCGATGGTCGCAGAAGCGAGGATCGAACCGTAGATGAGGAATTTTGCACAGGAGCGAAGGGATGACCACATCTGCGGAACCGCAGGTGTGAGGATGCGGTCGCAGATGCAGAGTCTCGCGGTTTAATGAAAAACCGCACCTGCGATGAGATTTCCGCAGGTGCGGCGCCGCAAGTGCGAGAATAGGGTCAGCAGGTGCGGGATCCCTAGCAGAAGCTATATAAAGCCCACTTCGCAAAATTTTACCCTTTTTCCTCCATTGTTGAATGGATTTTTGAGCTAGGCCAGTGTGTTTCAAGGGTGAATCACGAGTCATCACTAAGGTAAGTCGCTTGGGGTTAGTTACACACATTTATGATGTTTTTCCATTGATTAGGCATGAAATTGGTAGAGGTTTAGGGTGAAACTAAGGGAGTTAGGGTTTGAGTTTTGGAGAGTTTTAGGTGATGATTTGAGGGACCAAACGGAGTTTGATTTTGATAAATTTTATATGGTTAGACTCGGGAGAGGGCGAGGTTTATTATTCTGCCATTTTTGACTGATTCCGAGACGTAGGCCCGGGGGCTGGCTTTAACCAATTTCGGAATTTTAGCCTATTTATGTAGTTTTTATTGTGGAATTCGATTCCTTAGCCTATGTTGATAGTAGAATTCTGGTTTGGTTAGATTCTGAGCTTTTGGAGACCGAATCCAGAGACGAGGGCATCCCGAAGTAAGATTTTACGTTGTTGAGATAAGTAATAGTTTTAACTCTGGCCTTGAGGGTATAAACCCAGAGAATTTGATATCGTGTGTGTGTTTGGAGGTGATATCCATGCTAGGTGACGGGCGTGTGGGTGTATACCTCGAGGGATGAAGACTTGGTCTGTCCCGTGAGGCCTCATGGCCATCATCTGTGTTTACGTAGTTACTTGTTGTTGAACGTGTTTGCCTTCAAGTTAGAGATCATGCTCAGGATTTATTCATGCTCACATTATTTGTACTCATTCATAGAAATTATTGTACATGTTACCTCAGTTTCTATTATTTTGCTAATATGTTGTGATACTTGGTGTGGGTTGTGTCCCCTTATTTGTGGTGCAATGTGAGGCTGGATAGGTACATGACTGAGTGAGGCCGAGATCCTAGTTGTGAGGATATTAATACCATAGCGCGTGAGCTGTCCGCATAGCACGTGAGCTGACCGTGCAGGTCCAGGTATTGATACCATAGCGCATGAGTTGTCCGCGTAGCACGTGAGCTGACCGTGCGGATCCGGGCATTGATATCGTAGCACGTGAGCTGTCTGTGCTTAGCGCAATGTGTTGAGTGCTGAGTGTGAGTGATGAGTAATGGAGTGACACTGCTGTGAGGTTGTATTCACTTTTTGTTGTTGTTGTATTTATCTGTTAGATTTCTTTGTAGCAATTACTGAGTTATGTGACATGCCTGTTTATTTATGTTACTGATAAATTGTGAAAAATAAATAATTGACTGTTTTGCTTAGCTCGTCACTACTGCTCAATTCCTTAGTTATTTCTGTTACTACTGAGTTAGTTGTACTCATACTACACCCTGCACTTTCTGTGCAGATCCAGGTGAGTTAGAGTGCGACGATCGTTGCTTTCAGGCCGGCTATTTGTGGAGATTGCAAGGTAGCTGCCAGCGTCCGCAGGACCTTGTTACTCCTTTTATCATTTCTTCTTGTGGACAGTTAGATGGTTTATATATCTTAGTTAATAGTTTTAGACGCTCATGACTTAGCGACACCCTGATGTTTGGGGCTAGCTTCCGTATCTTTATATCAATTATAGTTAGATTGATTTAGTTTATGAGAAATTTAAATGTTGATATTTTTTTATTAAATTCTTAAAATCAATCAATAGTAATATTCGGGAAGTAGGCTTGCCTAGTATACGATAGGCGCCATCACGATAATGTTTGGATTTTGGGTCGTGACAGTTAGCCAAGGACTGAATGTCCAAAGCTACTGGTCTCTCCTCTGCTGACATGAATGTCAAGCTACCCATACTTTCTGCCTTTTTGCTCAAGGCATCCGTGACTACATTTGTCTTGCCCGTATGATAAAGAATGGTGATATTATAATCCTTCAGTAACTAATGCCATTTGCGCTGCCTCAGATTGAGATACCTTTGCTTGAAAAAATGTTGCAAGCTGCGATGATTAGTGTAAACCTCACATGACACCCCATAAAGATTATGCCTCCAGATCTTAAAAGCATGAACAATCGCGGCCAACTCCAAATCGTGTACATGGTAATTCTTCTCCTGGGGCTTCATCTAACGTGAAACATTTCCAATAACTCTCCCCTCCCCCATCAATACACAACCCACACTATGAGTGAAGCATCGCAATACATAGTATACATCCCCAAACTAGAATACAACACCAAAACTGGTGTTGTAGCCAAAGTTGTCTTGAGCTTCTGGAAGCTCGCCTCACAATCATCAGACCAACGGAACGGAGCACTCTTCTGGGTCAATCTAGTCAAAGGTGATGCAGTATATGAGAAGCCCTCCTCAAACCCACGATAATAACCTGCTAACCCCAAGAAGCTCATGATCTCAATCGCCGTAGTAGGATGAGTCCAACTCTAAACTGCCTCAATCTTCTTAGGATCCACCTTAATACCCTAACCTGATACAACATGACCCAGGAATGCTATAGAATCTAGCAAAAACTCACACTTGGAGAACTTAACATATAGCTTTTGTTCCCGTAAGGTCTGAAGAACCACTCTCAAATGTTGCTCGTGCTCCTCCATGCTACGCTAGTAGATGAAAATATCATCAATAGAGACAATGAAGAACGAATCAATATATGGACGGAACACCTCGTTCATCAAATCCATAAACATCACTGGGGCGTTAGTCAAGCTGAAGGACATCACTAGGAACTCATAATGGCCATATCTAGTACGAAATGCATTCTTCGTAACATCCGAGTCCCGAATCTTCAATTGATGGTCCCCCGATCTCAAGTCGATCTTATATAACACCATGGCACCCTGAAGCTGGTCAAACAAATCATCAATTCACGACAACGGGTACTTGTTCTTAATGGTAACTTGGTTCAACTCGCGGTAATCAATGCACATCCGCATAGTCCTGTCTTTCTTCTTCACAAATAACACTAGTGCACCCCAAGGTGATACAGTTGACCTGACGAACCCCTTTTCTAGAAACTCCTAAAGCTGTTCCTTCAACTCCCTCAACTCTTTCTGAGGCATACAGTATGGTGGGATAGATATAGGCTGGGCACCTGGAGCCAATCAATGCAAAAATCAATATCACAATCAGGTGGCATGCCTGGAAGATCAGAAGAAAACACATCGGAGAACTCTCGGACTACTGGTACTGAATTTACCACTGGAGTCTCTGCGGTAGTATAACGAACATAAACTAGATAAGACAAATAATCCTTCTCGATCATGTGTTGAGCCTTCATAAAAGAGATGATCCGACTAGGTGTGCTGACAGACGAACCCTTCCACTCCAATCTAGGAAACTCTGGCATCCCATTTGGACCTCGATATCACCAAAACCTACTCCAAACCAAATTTAAAGAACTTCAAAACCTTCAAAGAACCAGTTTTCACTATTTGACGCCGAAACGCTCCCAGGTCATCCAAAACCCGATCCAAACATACGCCTAAGTCCAAAATCATCATACGAATCTATTGGAACCATCAAATGCCAATTTTGAGGTCGTTTACTCAAAATGTTAACCGAAGTCAAAGTTAGCATTTTTTAGCAAACCTTAAGGAATCAAGTGTTCCAATTTCAACCCGAACCCTTCCAAATCCCGAACTAACCATCCTCGTAAGTCCTAGAACGGTAAAAGCACGTACGGTGAGTCTTATTTAGGGGAACATGGTTCTAGAAAGCAAAATGACCGGTCAGGTAGTTACATGGACCAAGTCAAAAATCCACCTGAGGCCCCTGAGACCTCAATCAAACATACCAACCAATCCTAAAACACGATACGAACTTAGTCGAACCCTCAAATCACCTCAAACAACATCAAAAACACGAATTACACATGGATTCAAGCCTAATGAACTTTGAAATTCCCAAATTCTTCAAATGACGCCGAAACCTAGCAAATCACGTTCGACTGACCTCAAATTTTTCACACAAGTCACAAATGACTCCACGAACCCACTCTAACTTTCGGAAAGCCAATCTGACCCTAATATGAAAAAGTCCACTCCCGGTCAAATTTTCCAAAATTCCAACTTTGGTCATTTCATGCCCAATTCTACTATGGACCTCCAAATCACAATCCGAACATGCTCCTAAGTCTAAAATCACCTAACAGAGCTAACAGAACAGTCAAGATTCAAATCCAAGGTCGTTTACACATAAGTCAATATCCGACCAACTTTTCCAACTTAAGCTTTAAATTAAGACACTAAGTATCTCAATTCACTCGGAAATCTCTCCGAACCCAAACCAACTAACCCAGTACGTCATATAATAGTTGCAGAGCACAAAAGGAGAAGAAAATAAGAGTACGGGGGCTATAACTCTCGAAACAACCGGCCAGCTTGTTACACTTGCCTAGTACCATGATAGGCGGCGCCATCACGACGAGTTGGTTTTGGGTCGTGACACATCACTTCTGTCATCATATTTACCTAGAGCTTTTTACCATGTTTATGCACAAACATTTGCATTTAAAGGCTCTCAGGTGATTGATGTTGGGTTTTCTTCCTCGAATTAACTCATAGGGATTTTTCTCAAGAATAGGTCTGACCATGCATCTATTTAACAGGTAGGAAGCAATATTTATTGACTTAACCCATAAACTCTTAGGAAGTCCACTGAAAATCAACATGGCCCTCCTCATGTCTTCTAAGGATATATTCTTTCTTTCTACAACCCCATTTTTTGTGGAGTTCTAGGTGTAGAGAAATTATGGTCAATACCAAGTGAGCCACAGAACTCAAGGAATTTTGAATTTTCAAATTCAGTTCTCTGGTCAGTTATATACTTAAAACATTGCACCCTAGTTTTTGTTGAATCATTCTAAAAAATACACATAAAACATCAAAGGTTTCATCCTTGGATCCCAAAAACAGAGTCCAAATATACCTGGAGAAGTCATCAACAATCACAAACACATACCTCTTACCTCCTCTGCTTATTATTCTTAGTGGTCCACATAGGTCCATGTGAAGGAGTTACAGAGGTTTAGAAGTACTTACAAACATTTTGGATTTAGAGAATGACCTAACATGTTTCCCTCTAAAACAGACATCACGTACCTTGTCAGAGGTGAACTCAACTTTAGGTAGCCCAAGGACCAAGTCCTTTATTGCCAACTTGTTGAGTTGAAAGAGACTGGCATGTTCCAGTCTTCTATGCCTTAGCACTGTATCATCTTCCACTACACTCAAGCATGTGTGCTCACTATGGGAACGTGACATAATCGATATCTACTAGAAATTGTTATGTCTCTTACCCTTTAACACAATTTCATCAGTATCAAGCTTAGTGGCAGTGCAAATTTTGGAATTGAATTTTACCTCCTTTAATTGTCACAAATTCGAGAGATGCTAAGAAGATTGTGTTTAAGACCTACCACATAATATACATCTTCTATAACATGAGAGAGTGACTTTCCAACCTTGCCAATACTTGTTATCTGGCCCTTTTTCCTATTTTCAAATGACACACTCCCTCCTTGGAAGACTGTCAATGAGAGAAAGTTTTTCTTTTCTATATTCATATGTCTTAGCATCCATTGTATAGATACCAGTCCTAATTATTTCTTCTCACCTTAGCCTGCACCGAAAATTCACAAGTTAGTTTTAGGAACCCAGACAAGCTTGGGTCCCTTTTTGTTTGAAAAAGGATGAATCAGATCCCTTTTTGCCTAGAAGGGGAGAGGATTAGAAACTATTTTCTTGTTAAACTTAATCCACTTCATATGGACATGAGGATTAACCTTTGGCTCATCTTCATTCTTCATATTTTTAGCAATACCAAAGGTGTTTCTAAATTGAGCATAAATTAAGGCAGGACAACTGGCTTTAAAGTGCCCTACTCTTCCACAATGAGTGCATATGTTATTATCAGAAATTCCTACATACTTTAGGTCATACTTAGGGACAAGTTTTCTGTATCCAATTCCAGATTTGTTAGAGCTACAATTTTCATTTAGCCAATTTAAGAGATCAAAAGATCTTATGCCATTTGCTTAGTTTAGAGGGTTCATAATTAGCATTTTCTAGGTTTTTATGCAGAAGTTATTTCTACATTCAGCATCACAAAGATTATCATTTGCAATTTTGATTCCTTTTCAAGCTTATCATGTAGAGAATTTATTTTTCTGTTTCCATGTATATCAGAAGACTTCTCATTATCAAAAGTAATCATGCTGGTTCTTAATTGTCTTTGACATGTTTCTCTAAACTAGCTTTGTCAGATTCAAGCTCTTTGATATCATGTTTGACACAAGAGATGTTGCTTATTAGTTGATCATTTTCAGTACTCATTATATCCATTTCATTCATTAAAGTCACAATTATGGCCATCAGTTGTGTTTTGAACAAAGCATGAATATTTTCTTTCAAGTCAGATATACTTACCTGGTTTGCTTCATCTTCAATTTCTGAATCACTCAAGTCCATCATTCCTATCACTTCTTCCTCTGTTTTCGATTCTTCAAGCGCCATCAAAGCCACTTTGATGCTTTCATTTCCAAAATTCTGTTTCCAGTTCCTCCATATATCATGAGCAGATATGAAAGAGGACACTCTGAGGAGAGTGTTTCTAGACAAGCTTCTATAGAGCAGGTCCTTTGCTTTAGCATTTTTCTGAACTAGCTGACGATCTTCCTCATCGTATTCCTATTCTCTTGTGTTGCACTTGAAACCTTCACCATCCAATTTAGTTGGGAGAATTTATCCATGATTGAAAATTACCTATATGTCAAAGTTAGTAGCCTAAAGACATTTTTCTATACGCGTCTTCCATTCATCATATAGGTGTTCATCAAACAAAATGGGTCTTCCAATGTGCATTCCAAGCTGTACTGGGGGTTCTATCTTCACAGCTTGGTGTTCATCAACCACAACATAGAGACTTATAGCCTCATCCTCCTTTTCTTCCTCTTGATCACGTCCACTGTCCTCATATGTTGTCAGGAAGGCCTACTTCATTACTTTAGTAAATCCTTTGCCTATGATTTTTCCTTTGTTGGAAACCTTTCTCTCATCTTCTCCCGATTTATCTTTTTCAGCTCGTTCTTTCCTCCGCTCAATTTCCCACATTGAGCAGTCCTTGACCATGTGATCTAGCTTGCCATACTTGTAACACCCATCATAGTTAGCTTTGTCTATCTGCTTGGGCTTGCTATTGGTCTCTCTCTTGGATGCATTTTTGAAATTCTTCATGAACCTCTTGAGGTTGGAAAACATTGCTAGATCAGGATCATCATAATCAGATTCATCATCCTCAGACGCTTTAAGAACATATGTCTTATCCTTCTTTGGTTCCTCCTCGCCTAGTTCTATCTTTCTCATTTCATGAGTTTTAAGTTTCCAACAAACTTATCAAGTGAGATTTTGTCCAATTCCTTGGCTTCAGGGATTGCAGTGACTTTTGATTCCCATGACGCTTGCAAGATTCTTAGAACTTTTCTAACCAACTCTTCTAAGGTAAACACTTTTCCAAGTGATTTCAGTTCTTTAGTCATTATAGTGAACCTAGTTATCATATCCTGGATGGGCTTAGACTCCTTCTTGGAGAAAAGCTCGTAGTTTCTCAAGAGTAGCTCAATCCTTGATCTCTTTACTTGGGTTGTTCCTTCATGAGCAGCTTGGAGTGCATCACATATCTGCTTCACATTAGAGCACACAAAAATTCAGTTGTACACATTAGGACCAAGTCCATAGATAATGATTGTCTTAGCCTTTGTATTCTTCTCCATCATTCTGAAATATGCTGCCACAAATTTGGAGGGATCCTTAAGAACTGTTTCATTTTTTGTATTTTGTTTAGTAGCAATCAAAGGACCTTGGTTCACTAAGGTCCATAGTCCATAGTCTTCAATTGTTAGAAAGTCTTCCATTCTTGCTTTTCATTGACTGTAATATTTTCCATTGAATAAGGGTGGCATGGTTGTTGATTATCCTTCATTAATTCCGGGTGGAGCACTCATCTGGCTTCCATGATCTCTGTAGGTGTTAGCCATGTAAATGAGAGAACCTGCTCTATTTAACCTAAGAATTAGATCCCTGGACTAAAGCTATTTTTAGGATGAACACGATTTTTTGATAATCAAGAAATAATGATAATTACGAATAAGTAAGTAAATAGACAATAATATGAAACACGTGAAAGTAAAATGTATTGTATTCGTAGTTTGGATGTGTCTTACAAGTTAACTTCTATTCCCTTATATAGGGAATTCTTTCAGTATAACGTCTGCCTCTTGCAATGATAACACATTAATGACTAATTATTACATTAATGTAACGTTACAAAGAATAACCGTAACTGTTGCGTGAAGGTTGTGTAACGTGTGGATAATTAATTGAAGATTTTTGAATCTGCCCGTAGCTCTGTCCGGATTCATTCTGACCGTGTCTCTTCTTTGCCTCAATCAAGTTGAGTTTCCCATAACTGATTACCTCGTGGGTATATAGTGTTGTGCCTCTTTGGTCCACGTAATTGGCTGAATCATCAAGAATTATCATACGTGTGAAGCTCTTTTTTAACAATACAGATAGTCCCCCTACTTACCATTTATTTATCGACTAATATTTTGTAAGTGGATACACATTTATGGCGGGAATATTTTGCCGCCTCTTTACTTCGAAACATTGTATTCTTCTCTGAACTCATGCGTAGCTTGTCACTTCCATTTAATTCTATATCCACATGTCACCTCCGGGTTGGTTCTGCAATTACTCGGCACCTTTTAGGGCTTTTTGTAGCTGTATCAGTCATGATGTGACACCTTCAATTATGACTTTCACATCATTGTTTTTTCCTATTTTTGACGGTTGTCTTCGAGTATAAATACCCTTTCTCCTTTATTTACTTTCACGAAAAACGTTCACTCTTTATTTGTAAATAACTTTTTTCTCGTCTTTGTAAATATGTCTTCTTCGAACCAACCTAAGGGAGTGATAAACGTTGATGATTTGGCCCCTTCTTCCGCTCCAACGCGGAGCCGGAGAGGTGGTATATTGAGGAGTTTAAGTTCTACTCCTTCAAGAGGTTCTTCCTCTTCCCAGAGTACTTCCCCTCCTTCTGCTAGGTCTCTTATTTCTCCGAGAGCTAGGGCTTCCAGATCTTCATCTAGAGGTAGAGAACATCACGAACCTTTACGCGAACCTCGAGTGGATGAAATCATTCTTGTTGAGTTTACCTTTGCTAGGGATAATCAGGTCCTTACAGATTAGTCTTCATCCCTTGATAGTGTTGATAGGTACCCTACCCTGCTCACCGAAGGTTTAATTCTCCTTGTTCGCAGGGACTGTTTTTGGGAGTCCGATTTTCCGGTCATCGTTTCGAATGGTTGATGTTTTAGACTTCAATACTACACAATATTACAAGTTAATTGTGTAGTACCCAATTTTCGAGTGCTGTCTAATAAGAAGAACCTGATTCTTCTTAGTATACTACTTACTACTGTTTGCATAATAATTAAGCAGTAATAGTAAAGACACAGGGATTTTTATGTGGAAAACACCTGGCTCAAAAGGTGAAAAAACCACGACCTGCTCCTCAGTAGGATTTTCTCAAACTCTTCACTAAAACTCTGAGCCAAAACGGACTTACAAAATAAACTCTTTTGTAATCCTAGGACTAACTCTAATCCTCTTTGTATCAACTAGCCTCTAGCTAATTTCTACAGATTTCAAGCTAACTATAACTTGAACAATTTGTACCTATT
>MDKH01167606.1:0-12901 GCA_005239495.1 Nicotiana undulata | reverse complement strand
ATTATATTTGACTTCGACCGCTTTACACTATTTTAGAAGTGTAATTTGAGCGTATCAGTGACTACTCATTTTATTAAACTATATATATACCCTGTCCTCTCTCTTTAGACACACATAGAAACACACACTGAACGCACTCTCTTGATCACTCAACACACACAGACATCTGCACTATTTGTGCTCTTTCTTGCTGTATCTCTTTGGCTCTATTTGCTGCTCTCTATTCTTTCCTACTATTAGCCGGCTGCAAGCCAAGGCTAACAATGCTATCATTTTGCTCTCTTCTGCTCGACTCTCTCTCTTAACACCTGTATGTTCTAGTTAAGTTTACAACATCCTCAAATAATATGTTTCAATTTTGGTTAAGATTCTTGTTGTTTCTTTTGTTCTTTTACTTGTGATTCTATTTCCTACCATGTAACTAGTATGTCTCCTCTCTCTATGATCTCTCTTCTTCTTTAGTCTATCAGGACTCTATGATTCATCATGGCTTATGTGATCTTTTATTGCTTCATTCTGCATATTTAACATCTCTTCATGTATTTTCCTTTATCAATTGCCTGGCTTCTAATGCACCTATAACACTTAGTATTCTTAGACTTATATCTATAATATTGGCATATCATACTTTGTGAAAATCTGTAACTTTATTCTAATGACTGATTACTTCAAATATGATGCTATTATTACTTGTCCCAATCCCTTTCCCTCTTTGTGTTTGCTTTTTCTTGAATTCTGCATACTTGCTGAGTTGTGACCATTCTGCTGTTTCCTTTTCAAACTAATTTTACCGTAAAAGATATTTATACTATTCTTTAAAGTCCTGTTATTTCAAAACTCCTTTTCAAAACTTAACTCTTTTTAACTACTCCTTCCTGCACTTCACACTATTCTTATACCTTTAGGATCCACCCCCTCAGTGTGAGCATTGCTTAGGGACCTTGAGTTCCCTCTGAACTTTGACACACTGAGGCAGGTGATTCTACACTGCACCTATCTCAACTTTGGTAATTGCTGGGTGCTGGTATTGGCTAGGGCCCTCACAAGGATATTGGGGAGCTTTGCCGCACCCAGGGTGTGTAAGGCTGTGAGGCTCAAAGGGGGTGAGGCCGGAAGGTTGGGCTTGTTTGAAGGCTCTCTATAGAATAACTTCTTATTTTCCTCTTTGCAATTACTGTAATTCATTTGCTATGGCCTGTAGTAATTTGTAAATAAACTATTGGGGTTGGATAGTGAATATGGGAGGTAATTATGCATGTTTAGTGTAGTATGGGTAGAAATCATGACTTAGGTTTTATTTACTTACGTGCGCAATAGTATTATGCTTAGGACATGCATACCATACATTAAAAATCATGTTTAGGTTCTTCATTTTAACATGCCTATTATATCCACGCCTAGTATAACTTAATGAGTAATAAAGACTGTCATAATGTATTTCTCATGCATTTTTATAAACATGACATATAGAAACCATGCCTTAAGGTGATACCTTGTGCATTAAATATCCTGCCCTTAGGACTTTTTATTTGTCAGAATCTGAACGTCTAGTTAACATGCTTTAATAATCTCATAAAATTGGTTAACATATTTAAACAATATCCTGCAAACATGTATTTATTAAAACCAGAATCCAAATGTGCATGTTCACTCTTTAAAAAATAGGTAGGATATGTATACAACGTCTAGGCAAACCTTAGGCCTAATACGTATTAAGATCAAATCAATCATGTTCTTCTAGTTTAATCATTTCCTTTAAACATTTTGAACCCTGCTGCTCCCACTCCTTTTTTATTTCACTATCAGTTTTAATTAAAGTTTCTGTCTTCATTAAGTTTTCTTACTCAGACTTCTACTATTTTACTAAACTTCCTATTTTCAAACTCCTATCCCGAGACTTCAATTGTGTTTGAGACGTGCTACTTACATGTTTATGTGTGGAGGGACCTGTGGTCCTTTCTTTGTCTTTATATGTTCTCTCATATGTGCAGTCCTACTTGTTTTCTATGTCGCTTAGTATTTTGTCCTTTAAACCTAAGGTTTCAGCCTAGTTCTTGCTTTGTAGGATTAGTAGTCCTAAACACCCTCCAGAACTTATAGGATGGGACGGTAATGGCACGCAATAAGCATTCGTGACCAACACACGCATTTTAATAACCTTTACGGGGTGGGAAGGGTAGAATGCGGATATGATGAACGGTACGCTAATACCACGTGTAGTCGCCTCTTCAAGGTGTGACATACCGGGTATTGCATTGAAGTGATCCGTATTACTTCAAACCTAGAAAAATTCTTTCAAAATGTTTATTCTAATGTTATTTCAAAACCTTCAAAGATTTTCATACTAGTTTTAAATCCCCTCTTATACTAACCTTACTTGTTATTTGCTCACCGTCCAAATTCACAATACTTATTGGCTGGGACCCACAGTTGTGGATCTTGAGGGGTGCCACCTTCCCCTTGGGATAATTTCAAGCCCTTACCCAATCTCTGGTAACGCGAACTAGTTCATGAGTTATCCACTCTAGGTGCCGTAACGACCATAAAAATTGTTAGGTGGCGACTCTTCCTTAAACCTCTTCCTTTAAGGATCTGTCCAGAATGTCATAAACCCGATCTCTCTGTACCTAACCCGTGCGATGGAAAAAGGGGGCGCGATAGGCATTTTACCAAACACTATGTGTTCCCTTTGATTAATTAATCCCCTTTTTAGTGGAAAATTGCTCTACCTTACACCCTCTTGCTATATTAGAATAGATCATGAACATGCATGCAAGGTCTTAGCTTTATCTTCAAGAACCAATTCATGTGTGTGTTATCCTTTTAACCAAAACCTGAGAATTAAAGGGGGAATGAGGTGGGGACTTACCTCTTATAGTGAAGAAGATGAAGATTACTCGATAAACTTCCAGGCCTGAGTAGAGATGGATGACCAATTTGATGAAGAAGAAGACTTTCTCTTACTAAACCCACTCTACCTTCTCTCTATTTTTGTTCAGATACCCGTTAAAATGAAAGGGGGTAAGAGTTTTAATGAGCTGGGGGTCAGGTATAAAATTAGAATTTTAAAAGTCCCGAAGCAAAAATGCGATCGCATTCCTGCTATGCGGTCCGCATTCCTGTCGCATAAATGGCCCTCAAATGGGCCAAAAATGGAAACTGGACTGCCCAGATATGCGACCACTATGTGGTCCGCATACCTGTTATGCGACCACTATGCGGTCCGCATACCTGTTATACGATCGCATAGTGCGTCGCATAACCTTCTCCGCAAAAATGGAGGTGCAAGAATGCGACAACTATGCGGTCCGCATTCCCAAAATGCGATCGCATCTTGGGCCGCTGTCACGACCCGAAATCCCACATTCAGGCCATGACTGCGTCTAACGTTGAACCCGCTAGACAAGCCAACGTTTGAAATAAATAAAACTCATAACAACTAAAATGAACAGGATGACAAGGGCAGCCATGATTAACAATATGAAAGTTAACGAATTACAAAAGGATAATATGGCGAGCTTCGAAGTAAAACCCATAAATACAACCCAGAACTGGTGTCACACACTTTCGAACTGTCTACGATATTACTAAATACAATGGTCTGAAAATATGTACATATGACTGTCTTTGAAACTATTAAGACAGAGATGAAAGTGAAGGGTAGAAGGTGATGCCAAGGCCCACGAACGTGTGCGGGTCTACCTCGATGTCCCCTGAATGAACTGATGAAATGCTCCGACCGTCAGTGACCACCGGGTCCGGCTGCGCAGTATGCACAACATAAAGAAGTGCAGGTGTAACATCAGTATAACCGACCCCATGTATTGAATAAGTGCCGAGCCTAACCTCGGCGAAGTTGTGACGAGGCTAGGCCGACAACAATATAT
Source organism: Nicotiana undulata (assembly GCA_005239495.1). Classification (NCBI taxonomy): domain Eukaryota; kingdom Viridiplantae; phylum Streptophyta; class Magnoliopsida; order Solanales; family Solanaceae; genus Nicotiana; species Nicotiana undulata. Next base: position 9,014 of record MDKH01167606.1, on the reverse strand, counting down.
ATACCTGCACAATTCTATACAATAACAGGAAAGATATCGGCGGTAATAAGCAAGTAAAAACAGATACGGGGAGAACATGCTGGGGGAAAAAGGGGCAGCAAATACTAGCATAGTGGAACAGGGTAACAACTGAAATGTAACAGTAAAAACAAAAATTTAACACCTCATAACAGATAATGAATAACACAAGGCACGACATGTCCCCTCGTGCATCACCTCACAAATCACTCGGCATGGAATGTCCCCTCGTGCATCAAACAATAACATATCGGCACAGCATGTCGCCTCGTGCGATAACAATAACAATCAACGCGGCATGTCCCCTCGTGTGATAAAAAATAATTAATCAGCACGGCATGTCCCCTCGTGCGATAAATAATAAACGGTCAACACGGCATGTCCCCTCGTGTGACAAATAATAAATAATCAGCACGGCATGTCCCCTTGTGCGATAAATAGAAAACGGTAAACACGGCATGTCCCCTCGTGTGACAAATAATAAACAATCAGCACGACATGTCCCCACGTGCGAGAAATAATAAACGGTCAACACGGCATGTCCCCTCGTGTGACAAATAATAAACAATCAGTACGGCATGTCCCCTCGTGCGATAAATAATAAATCAACAATGAGAAGTCTCAAGCGTACGGAAATACTCCATAAAATTCTATCGCCCCGGCAAAGGACTCAGCTATAACCAACCTCGCATCAGAAATACAATATCAACAGTAAAATCCTTAACTGAAACAAATAACACAATAACTCTCCATGTCATGGAACAACATCAAGGTATCACTTCTAAATCATTAATTACTCATAGTACAGAGAATATTAAGAACACAATAGGATTCATATCGTTTGACCTACGGGCATGCGGGACCACAACATATAGGAACTCGTCACCCCACCTATACGTTGGACATGAATTACACAGAGCAAATAAAACTCTATACCTATTCCCTCAAGCTAAGGTTAGGCCAAACACTTACCTCGGCTCCAAAAAATGCAAGTCAAGCCTCAATCACAGCCTTCCCTCTCGAATCCAAATCGATAATATCTAGACATAATGGATTTATTAACATCAATAAATACTCAATAAACCAATTCCGAAGCCTAATTATACATTTTCTACTATTCTTCAAAAAATACTAAAATTCGACCCCGGGCATGCATGCTCGAATCCCGAAAATTCTCGGAGGAATCACTCACCCATAGCCTAAGGATCATTAATATGAAGTTTCTACTTGAATTCATAGGATTAACAGGACAATACGCTAATTTCTCAAGAACCCCAAATTCACTACCCAATTCTAGATTTTCCACTAATTTAGTAGGTAATCCCATTAATTATGCATGCATGAAACTAGTATTAGCAAGGAATTAACTTACCTTAACAGTAGCTAGGTCGTGGTGTGCTCCTCCCAAGCTCACAAGTCTCTAATGTGGTTTTTGGTATGAAAGGAATGAAGAAATCCCGAGTTTGGCACTTTAAAACACTCTGCCTATAGGGGTTTCCGCACCTGCGACCCTGGGGCCGCACCTGCGAGGAAGTGGCCGCACCTGCGGAAAATGGCCGGCAGACCTGGGTTCGCACCTGCAAAGTTGGGGGACGCACCTGCAATCCCGCTCCTGCAGAAAATGGTCTGCACCTGCGGAAGATGCGCACCTGCGAGGCTGGGACCGCAGGAGCGGTCCCGCACCTGCGGTCACACCAGCACCAGCTGCACCAGCAGTTGTTTTAGCGTGTTTTTAGCCCTGTCGGGGGTCCGAGAGGCACCTGGGCCCACCCGAGCCCCCGTCCAAAAATACCAACAAGTCCCAAATCATTATACGGACTTGCTCGAGCCCACGAAACACTCAGAACAACGCTAAAACTCAAAATCACATTCCGAAACCCCTGAATTCATAACTTAAGACTTTCGAACTCTAGATTTCTATAAAATGCGCTGGACCGACCTATACGACTCGAAATGACATCAAATTTCGCAGGCAAGTTATAAACGACCATACGGAACTATTCCCGGTCTCGAAATCACATTCGGACCTTGATAACATAGAATCACGTTCCAAACCAAATTTCAAATTCTATGAAAATCCTAAAAATACTTCATCAACTCTCAATTTCCCATTTCTGATATGAAACATGTCAAATCAAGCCCGTTCCTTACCAAATTTCACTAATAACTCAAATAACGCATATAGAACCTGTTCCGGGCTCCGTAACCACAATACAGACCCGGTAACACAGATTTCACGTCAAAATTCATTTTCAAAAGTTTTTATTATTTTCAGAAACAAACTTTCTTTAAAAATGTATTTCTCGGACTTGGGACCTCGGAATTCGATTCCGAACATACGCCCAACTACCTTATTTTCCTACAGACCTTCCGGGACCGCCAGATCACGGGTCCGGGTCTGTTCACCAAAAATGTTGACCAAAGTCAACTTTAATCAATTAATTATTATAAATTCAACTCTTTATCAAGTTTCCACATAAAGACTTCCCGGCTACGTGCCCGGGTTGCGCACGCACATCGAGGTGAGATTAACGAAGGCTTTCGGGGCCTTGTAACAACGTCATAATTAAATCTACATAGGATGACCTTTTGGGTCATCACAATCTCCACCTCTAAAACAAACGTTCATCCTCGAACGAACATAGAAAGGTACCTGAATCGGGGAAAAAGTGGGGATATCGGCTTCACATATCCGACTCGGACTCCCAGATCGCTGCTTCAACATGCTAACCTCTCCACTAAACACGAACCGAAGGATAACTCTTCGATCTCAACTGACTGACCTACCGAGCTAATATTGCTACCGACTCCTCCTCATACGATAAATACTTGTCCAATTGGACACCACTGAAATCAAGTAAATGAGACGGATCCGTAATATACCTCCAGAGCATAGACACATGAAACACCGGGTGCACGGCTGATAAACTCGGCGGTAAGGCAAGCCTGTAGGCCACCCCTCCTACCTTATCCAAAATCTCAAATGGACCAATGTACCTAGGGCTCAACTTGCCCTTCTTCCCGAACATCATCACGCCCTTCATAGGCGACACTCGAAGAAATACCCGGTCTCCTACCATAAAGGCCAAATCTCGAACTCTATGATCGGCATAACTCTTCTGCCTGGACTGAGCTGTACGAAGTCTATCTTGAATAATCTTCACCTTGTCCAAGGCATCCTGGACTAACTCGGAACCTAACAACCTAGCCTCACCTGGCTCAAACTATCCGACTGGAGACCGACACCGTCTACCATACAACGCCTCGTACGGAGCCATCTGAATGCTCGACTGATAGCTGTTGTTGTAGGCAAACTCAGCTAAAGGCAAGAACTGGTCCCATGAACCACCAAAATCAATAACACAAGCCCGCAACATATCCTCAAAGATTTGAATAGTACGCTCGGACTCTCTGTCCGTCTGAGGATGAAATGTTGTGCTCAGCTCAATCTGTGTACCAAACTCTCGTTAAAAACTCTCAAGAAATGGGAGGTAAACTGAGTACGTCTGTCTGATATAATTGATAAGGGCACACCATGAAATCGAACAATCTCTCTCATATATATCTTTTCCAACTTCTCCGCTGAATATGAAACTGATACCGGAATGAAGTGCGCTGACTTGGTCAGCCTATCCACAACAACCCAAATCGCATCAAACATCCTCTGCGTCTGTGGGAGCCCAACTACAAAGTACATGGTTATACGCTCCCACATTCACTCAGGAAGCTGAATCTGCTGCATCAAACCACCGGGTCTCTAGTGCTCGTACTTAACCTGCTGGCAGTTCAAGCACCGAGCTACATAAGCTACAATATCCTTCTTTATCCTCCGCCACCAATAATGTTGCCGAAAATCCTGGTACATCTTTGCGGCGCCCCGATGAATGGAATACCGGGAACTATGGGCCTCCTGCAGTATCAACTCACGAACGCTATCCACATCGGGTACACAAATACGACCCTACATCCTCGAAACTCCCTCGGTATCAACTGTGACCTATTTGGCACGTCCGTGCCGAACAGTATCTCTAAGATCACATAAACAACAATCATCATACTGCCTGGCATGAATACGATCATACAATGAAGAACGAGCGACGGTATGGGCCAAAACACTGCCACCCTCAGAAACCTTCAACCTCACAAATCGGTTGGCTAACACCTGAACATCCAAAGCAAGAGCTCGCTCTCCAATTGATAAATAGGCAAGACTACCCATGCTAACTGACTTCCGGCTCAAAGCATCGACCACCACATTGGCCTTCCCCGGATGATAGAGAATAGTAATATCATAATCCTTCAGTAACTCTAACCACCTTCTCTGCCTCATGTTCAACTCCTTTTGCCTGAATAAATACTGTAAACTCTTATGAGCTGTAAACACCTCACAAGGCACACCATACAAGTAATGCCTCCAAATCTTCAAGGCATGAACAATAGCTGCAAGCTCCAAATCATGAATTGGATAGTTCTTCTCTTGAACCTTTAACTGACGAGAAGCATAGGCTATGACTTTGCCGTCCTGCATCAACATTGCACCAAGCCCAAGCAGTGAAGCATCACAATACACGGTGTACGACTCTGAACCTGTGGGCAAAACTAACACTAGTGCCGTGGTTAAGGCTGTCTTGAGCTTCTGAAAGCTCGCCTCACACTCATCCGACCACCTGAACTGGGCACACTTCTGGGTCAACCTGGTCATCAGGGTTGCGATAGATGAAAAGCCCTCCACAAATCGGAGATAATAACCTGCTAAACCCAAGAAACTCTGAATCTCTGTAGTTGACGTGGGCCTAGGCCAATCTCTGACTGCTGAAATCTTCTTGGAATCCACCTAAATACCCTCTGCCGACACAACATGGCCCAGAAATGCCACTGAACTCAACCAAAACTCACACTTAGAAAATTTGGCATACAATTGACTATCCCTCAGAGTCTGGAGGACGACTCTAAGGTGCTGCTCATGCTCCTCTCGGCTGCGAGAGTATATCAATACATCAATGAAAATAATAACGAACGAGTCCAAATAAGGCCTGAACACCCGGTTCATAAATTCCATAAAAGCAGCAGGGGGATTTGTCAACCCGAATTACATCACCAAGAACTCATAATGCCCATAAAGGGTGCGAAAGGCCGTCTTAGGTACATCAGACGCCCTAATCCTCAGCTGATGGTAACCAGATCTCAAGTCTATCTTGGAAAACACTGTAGCAACCTGGTCAAATAGATCATCAATCCTCGGCAGAGGATACTTATTCTTGATAGTAACCTTATTCAGCTGCCGGTAGTCGATACACATCCTTATTGAGCCATCTTTCTTCTTAACGAACAACACTGGGGCACCCCAAATAGAAACACTAGGCCTAATGAAGCCTTTATCCAACAAGTCTTGCAACTGATCCTTCAATTCCTTCAACTCTGGTGGGGCCATACGATATGGCAGAATAGAAATGGGCTGAGTGCCCTGAGCCACCTCGATACCAAAGTCAATATCCCTGTCGGGTGGCATACCCGGCAGGTCAGCAGGGAAAACCTATGGGAACTCACGAACCACAGGCACATACTCCATAGAAGGAACCTCAGCGCTAAAATCACGAACATAGGCCAAATAGGCCAAACAACCCTTCTCGACCATACGCCGAGCCTTTATATAAGAAATAACTCTACCGGAAGAATGGCTAGGAGTCCCTCTCCACACCAAACGAGGCACACCTGGAAAGGCCAAGGTCACTGTCTTGGCATGACAGTCCAGAATATCATGATAGGGGGATAGCCAATCCATCCCCAATATGACGTCAAAGTCCACCATATCCAGAAGCAAAAGATCAACCTGAGTCTCCATACCACCAATAACTACTAGGCAAACACGGTAGACTCGATCTACCACAATAGAATCACCCACCGGGGTAGACACATATACAGGAGCACTCAGGGAATCACGGGACATGCTCAAATAAGGGGCAAAATAGGAAGACACATAAGAGAAAGTAGAACCCAGATAGAATAATACCGACGCATCTCGGCTGCAAACTGATACCGTACCTGTGATAACTACGTCAGAAGCCTCAGCCTCAAGCCTGGCTGAAATAGCATAGCAACGGGGTGGAGCCCCTCCAACCTGAACATCTATGGGTATACCTGCTACGGGCTGACCCCTACCTCTCGTGATCTTCCCTCCACCTCTATGAGTCTGACCTCCACCTCTGGCACCACGACCACCCCTAGATGGATGAGGGGGCGAGGATGCACCTGATGCGGGAACCATGGTACGGGAACCCTGATACTAAGAACCAGCAAAACCTCGGGGGCAGAACCTGGAAATATGCTCCATACCACCGCAAGTGTAGCAAGCCCTCGGCTACTGAGAATACTGACCTTGGAACTGTCCCTGACGACCAGAATGACTACCCTGAAGACTCTGAATTAGAGGTGCACTGATGGGAGCTGATGATGCGCTGCGGGATGCCTGGAGTGCTGACTGATAAGGCCTAGGGGGATGACCTCTACCAAATGAATCTCCGCCTCCAGATGAGGCACCACTGAAACGACCAAAATGAGGAGGTTTATTGTCAGACCCCTAACCACTACCCTGGGATAATACCATCTCAATGCGTCTGGCCACATCAGCTGCATCCTGAAAGGAGATATCAGTACCCGTCTTCCTGGCCATCTGAAGTCTGATAGGCTGGGCCAAACCCTCAATAAATCTCCAAACCCTTTCCCAATCTGGGAAGAATCATAAGTGCATGCCTTGCTAGAGCGATTAACCTGGTCTCGTACTAAGTGACAGACATGGATCCCTGCTGGAGGCGCTAAAACTGCCTCCGAAGATCCTCTCGCTGAGTAATGGGAAGAAACTTCCCCAAGAATAGCTCGGAGAACTGAGCCCAAGTCAACGGCGCAGACTCAGCTGGTCTAGTCAGGCAATAGCCCCCCACCAAGTCTTGGCTGCACCAGATAACCGAAAAGTAGCAAAGTCAACTCCATTGGACTCCACAACGCCCATGTTCCGAAGAACCTCATAACGACTGTCTAAATAATCATGGGGATCCTCTGATGGTGCACCAGCAAATGTAGTAGTTAATAACTTGGTGAACCGATCTAGTCTCCATGGAGCATCTGCTGACATAGCTGCACCCTCGGCGGCCGGTGCCATAATACCTGGTTGAGCTACTCCAGCTGTCTGGGGTGCTGGAGCCTGAAACTGAGTGGCAAACTGCTCTGGGGTGTGAATAACAGGAGTCTGGGTCCCTCCCCCAGCCTGAGAACCAGCCGGTGCAGTAGGAAGAAAACCAGCCTGAGCCACGCTCTCCATAAGCCCCACCAAGCGGACTAGAGCGTCCTGAAGCACCGGGGTAGCAATGAATCCCTCTGGGACCTGAGCTGGTCCCATTGGGACTGTCTGAGTAGGAACCTCACCGGCAAGGTCTACCTGTGGGTCCTTAACTGGAGCTGTTGCTCTAGCTCTGCCTCGGCCTCTAGCGCGGCCTCGGCCCCTCGTAGGAGCTGCAGTAGGAGGATCAGGCTGTCGATCGGTCGACGAGGAAGCACGCGTCCTCGCCATATGCGAGAGAGTAGGATAGAGACTCAATTATTATTTAGAATTTAAATTGCACGACACAGAATGAAAGATATGAAGTTATTTCTAACTTTGTAGCCTCTGGGGGATAAGTACAGACGTCTCTGTACCGATCCCTCAGACTCTACCAAGTTTGTCCGTGAGCGGTGAGACCTAAGCAACCTAGGGCTCTGATACAAACTTGTCACGACCCTAAATCCCACATTCGGGCCATGATTGCGTCTAACATTGAACCCGCTACACAAGCCAACGTTTGAACTAAATAAAACTCATAACAACTAAAATGAACAGGACAACAAGGGCAGCCATGATTAACAATATGAAAGTTAACGAATTACAAAAAGATAATATGGCGAGCTTCGTAGTAAAACCCATAAATAAAACCTAGAACTGGTGTCACACACTCACGAACTGTCTACGAGATTACTAAATGCAATGGTCTGAAAATATGTACATATGACTGTCTTTGAAACTATAAATAAGACATAGCTGAAAGTGAAGGGTAGAAGGTGACGCCAAGGCCCACGAACGTGTGCGGGTCTACCTCGATGTCCCCTGAATGAACTGATGAAATGCTCCGACCGTCAGTGACCACCGGGTCCGGCTGCGTAGTCTACACAACATAAAGAAGTGCAGGTGTAGCATCAGTACAACCGACCCCATTTACTGAGTAAGTGCTGAGCCTAACCTTGACAAAGTAGTGACGAGGCTAGGACCGACAACAATATATGTACCTGCACAATTCTATACAATAACAGGAAAGATATCGGCGGGAATAAGCAAGTAAAAACGGATACGGGGAGAACATGCTGGGGGAAAAAAGGGCAGCAAATACTAGCATAGTGGAACAGGGTAACAACTGAAATGTAACAGTAAAAACAGGAATTTAACACCTCAGAACAGATAATGAATAACACAAGGCATGACATGTACCCTCGTGCATCACCTCACAAATCACTCGGCACGGAATGTCCCCTCGTGCATCAAACAGTAACACATCGGCATGGCATGTCCCCTCGTGAGATAACAATAACAATCAACGCGGCATGTCCCCTCGTGTGATAAATAATAATCAATCAGCACGGCATGTCCCCTCGTGCGATAAATAATAAACGGTCAACACAGCATGTCCCCTCGTGTGACAAATAATAAACAATCAGCAAGGCATGTCCCCTCGTGCGATAAATAATAAACGGTCAACACGAAATGTCCCCTTGTGTGACAAATAATAAACAATCAGCACGGCATGTCCCCTCGGGCGATAAATAATAAACGGTCAACACGACATGTCCCCTCGTGTGACAAATAATAAACAATCAGCACAACATGTCCCCTCGTGCGATAAATAATAAATGGTCAGCAATATAATGTGAAAATCAACAATGAGAAGTCACAAGCGTACGAAAATACTCCATAA
>ML254664.1:0-27319 GCA_005239495.1 Nicotiana undulata | reverse complement strand
ATATATATATATATATATATATATATATATATATATATATATATATATGATCGTGATAAGGGTGGTCAGGGAAAATAAATATATATGACTATGATAAGGGTGGACAGGAGAAATAAATATATATGACTGCGATAAGGGTAGACAGGTAAAGATAAATATATGACAGTGATAAGGGAGGATATTTACATTAAATTTTACTGATTTTTCAAGAAAAAGAGAATCAAAGTTTTGAAAAGCTAAAATGTTTATTTTACTACTCCTTAAATATTTTAGTACTATTTATATTTAAAGTTAAAGTTTGGAACTCTGAAGAAATATTTGAGAATTGGTTATAGCTAAGTTATTTTATTTTATTTGGTTGCAACACTTAATTATCTACTTGTTTAGATTTCTTTCTTGCTCATTATTTATTGTTGTTAAAGATTATATTGTTGAATCCCGACTTAGCCTCGTCACCACTTCGCCGATGTCATGACCCGAATTTAACCTCCGAACGGTCTCGTGACGGCACCTAGTTTCTACGACTAGGTAAGCCTAAATTACGGAAGAACAAGACAAATAATGACGAAACAGTAAAGATGAAGTAATACTATAAAACTTAGCCGCTCGGCATGTACAACTTTTGCTTTCCCAAAACCCGGAATGACACTAAGTCACACGCTTTATACATTTATAGCTCTATACAATCGGAATAAAGAAAATGTGTGTATGTCTATCTCCTAGCTTATAGTAGAGTAGATGGGGACACATGATCTTCTGCAGACGCGGCAGAATTACCTTGCGGTCTCCTGAGCAAGTGTTGTAGTGCTCCTAGCCAAAACGCTGTATACCGGTACCTAGATCTGCACATGGGGAAAACATGCGCAGGAAAGGGCGTGAGTACTCCACATTCGGTGCTCTATAAGTACCAAGCCTAACCCCAGTCAAGTAGTGACGAGGTCAGGTCAAGGCTCTATTGAGTTTGAAAACAAGACAGTTATAAATCTAAACAGTAAAATATAAGTAAGCAATGATAGCAGGATTAAAAAAAAGGAAAACTGAAGGAATAATAAAGAAGAGCCCTCGGCTCAGCACAACATATATCTCAACAGCAAATACGCAATGCAGTACAAGGGGAAAGCTCCTGGATCTCAGTCCGTAGTCCCAATTTAAATATGCTATGCAGTATAGGGGGAAAGCTCCAGGATCTCAGTCCGTAGTCCCAATTTAAATATGCAATGCAGTACAGAGCGAAAGCTCTCGGATCTCAGTCCGTAGTCCCAATTTAAATATGCAATGCAGTACAGGGGGAAATCTCGCAGATCTCAGTCCGTAGTCCCAACATAAATATGCAATGCAGAAGTCTATCGGATACGATTCAATTAAATAGTTCAACAAAACAACAGGAAAGAATAAGGTAAACTACCTAAGCATGGTGCAATTAGTAGCAAATAAGAGGGATTCAAGTAAGGACAGGTAGGCATGCGTATTCCTACGCTAACTACTCAGTTATGACATAAAACAGTAATATAGGAATAAAAATGAGTTATGTCATAGAAGGAAAAGTGGAGTTTTAGTAACAATAACCTATGTACGCACTCGTCACCTCACGTACACGATGTCCACATAACAAAATCAGTATAAAAACACCTAAGGGGAAGTCCCCAACACAGAGTTAGGCAAGCCACTTACCTTGACTGCGCTAATCAACTCAGTACCACGCTCTTGCCACGAGTATCCGACTCCGGGTGGCCCAAATCTATTCAATTTGATTGCATAATGTAAATATCACTTCAAGGGATCAAAATAGCTAATTATTTCTAAGCTAATGCGCACAATTAGGAAATTCGCCCAAAACGTCCCCCCGGGCCCACTTCTCGGAATCGGGTAAAAGTTATATCTTCCGAACACCCATTCACTCAGGAACTCACTCGAAAAAAAATCATCAAAATCCGACGTCTACATCTCCCTAAATCCTCAGATTTGTATTTGGGAAAGTTTCATCCCAAATTCATGGGTTTTCATCCAATTCTATTGATTAGGTTGTGGAAAATGATAGGGATTATTGATACAAAATTGGATGAAGTTTAGAAAATGTTACCTATGATTCTCCTCTTCGAATTCCACTGAAAATCTCCAATTTACGAGCTCTCAATGGATTTTGGAGTCAAGAAATTCAACGACTCGTATTTTTGGTATAGCAGCCCAGGGATACCGCACCTGCGGAATTTCCTTCGCAGGTGCGGAATTTCATTAATTGCACTGGGGTCGCACCCTGCGGTGGCTGGGTCGCAGGTGCGGCTCCGCACCTGCGAGACTGGCCAGCCCGAGCTACTTCCGTACCTGCACGCCCTCCGCACCTGCGGGACAACCATCGCAGGTGCGAGACACCAGAAACAGAACTGGTTCAACAGCTCCTAAGGGTCAAAATTCACCCGTTAGGCATCCGAAACAACCCCGAGGCCCCCGGGTCCTCAACCAAACCTACCAAATGACCCAAATACCTTATTAAAACTTGGTCGAGCCTTAAAAACACACCTCATAACATCAAAATCGTCAAATATGCATAGATTCAAGCCTAAGAACTTAGGAAATTTCTAAAATCCACATCCGAAGCGAATCACGTCTAAACTCGTCCAAATGATGTCAAACTTTTCACACAGGTCATAAATGACATTACGGACCTGCTGTCGCTTTTGGAATTCCATTCCAAGTCCGATATCAAAATCTCACCTATCGGCCGAAATCGCCGAAATTCCAACTTTAGCCAATTCAAGCCTAAATCTACAACCGACATCGCAAACACATTCTGAATATGCTCCTAACCTAGAAATCACCCAACGGAGCTAACAGAGTCGACATATTTCCATTCTGGATCCGTCTTCATACAGTTCTAGCTACAGTCCGATTTCTAAAGCTAAAATTCACATTAAAGGACTATATGTCCGAAATCACTCCGAATTTCACCACTCAACGCTCCGACAAGTTCCAATAGAATAAATAGACAATGAGAAGCAGTTATTAGGGGATCGGGGCACTAACTCTCAAAACAATCGACCGGGTCGTTACAGTCGATGTTGGGCTCGGCACATACTCAGTACATGGGGTCGATTGTACTGATACTACACTCTGTGCTCTTTTTGCACAGATCCAGGTACCATTCAGCAGTAGAGGATTCTAGGACGACTACCTGATTTCGTTTGGAGACACGAGGTACATCTGCCGACATTCGCAGATATCCGAGTCTTCTCCTATATTTACATACACTGTTTTATATCATTCAGAACAGTTACACTATTTCTTTCAGACATTATTTGTAATATTCTTTAGTCGTTTGTGGATTGTGACACCAGACCCTGGGGTAGTTCTAGAGTTGTTATTATAAATATTATCGTGGTTCGTTTCATTTAGTTGGTCAGCTTTACTATTTTATTGTGTGGGTTTTGGGAATTAATTTAATTAAGATAATTTAAATTAAATTATTTATGCGGAAGTAATTATTTAAGGAAAATTAGTTAATCGATTTCTAACATTGACTTACCTAGCAAATATGGTATTAGACGTCATCACAATCACTAAGATTGGGAATTTGGATCGTGACATATCTTGAGGCTTCTCTATTCACCCCTAAGATCCCGCATTTGGATAGAGTGGTCTTCAATGATGCCGTTGACGTGTCCTTGTTTAGAACGGGCATAGTAAGTATTTAATACGTGTGCCTTACTCCATGTTGTCTTTGATAGCGTAATCGAATATTTACCATGAGTGCTTTATTACTATTTGTATCAAAATTCTGCTTGAACAAATGAATGTCGAACCCTTTTAAATTTTCTTTCATTAATGGTTTTTGTTCGTATAAGTGGTCACTTGCGAGTTTCTGTTTACCTTGTTACATATAATCACCTCCAAGTAATTGATATTTTGTGGGAGGTTAAGGACTGTCAGGTTGAGCCCTTAAAATATAGTTTGGGGCCCTTCATTCTAAATGACTAGCTGGTTTTTGTTTTTAACTTTCTCTTGATAAATTAAGTCTTTTAGACTTAATAATGTCAATTCATCATGTTAACTTGTTTCTAATTTGGTGCATGCGTTCATTTTACTTTACTTCACCAAGTATTTCTTTTAAATATGTAATAATTGCTTACTTGTTATGTGATTAGATATTGTTTGCGACTTGCTAGCCAAACTACTTACTAGTCAAGCTTATGTATTAATTTTGACCTCATATTAAAGTCGCCATTAAGGTTAATGGCATGTGATTAACAAATATCACAACGTCATGCCTCTAAGGTGGCACACATTTTACTAACTTTTTATTTTATTTTTGAGCTGCGATTATCGTAGAAATTCATTGGAAGCAATTATGCCATGGAAAAGAAGAAGTATATCCCGTTTCATGCTCCCTTCTCTGACAAACATGAGATTTGCGAATACATAGTATAATAATATTTTATTAGCGATAAGAAAAAGGATTTATGAGTTGGTATCCTACAAATTGGTATGATTTTCTTTAGATTACTTCAAAAGGTTAGTATTCTTCTTTCGATTAATGATTTCTCCATTCTACTACCTGAAGGATTAAGTGAGAGAAGGAATCATAAAATAAATAGCTTTCGACTAAAGACGCAGACGATGAGCAAAAGTCTGCTTTAAGTTTGTATGAATGCCTTGTATGTCATTACTTGGTATAATCACGAACCATGTGTCTTTTATGTGAATTATGTATATGGATATAAGTGGAAAAAAAAAACAAAATTATCTCCTTTATATTTTTTAGTAACTTCGAAATAGCAATTTGGTTTCCTTAAAGATATACAAAGCTTTTAGTGTACTTTTTATAACCTGTAAGCAGTTTCTTCATTAGAATATTGGGCTCATTTGTTGTTACACATTCTTTAAATTACTTTCTTAAGAGTCCTTTGGATTTTGGATGGGTTGAAAGTATCACAACATATGGATTTCAAAACAGTATTTTAAGTTGTGTTCTTGCTTTCGTTCATTCATACTTCGACATACAATTTTGATAATTGTATTTTTTTAATTATTCTGATCCAATTTTTTTCGTCGCAAGCTTTGACTTATTTTATTACTTTACATTTAACTATTGTGTTATATTATGCTTATGACTACTTTAATCCTTCTCAGTTGAATATTTAAATAAAAGATATAATTTATGTTATAAAACTACTTCACTACTTTATTTATAAAAGATTATCGTCTCACTTTCTTTGTCAATAAAATGAGATTTTTTTCCAAGTTATCCCACTTTTCATGTGGAATGCTATTTTGTTGCCCAAATTACTTTCTTTTCTCTTTGTCCTTTATTTCTTTCACACTTTTTCTTAACATACTAATTAATTATTTGCATGTCACGATCCAATTTTTCTCTGTTGGGTATCGTGAAGGCATCTAGTCTTAAGGACTAGGTAAACATATTTTATTACAAACACCAATTATAATAGAAGAATCATTTAAGCGCTTTTTTGACATAAATCTCAACACTTTACACATCTAACTCAGTAAGTACAAGTCATAAGCTTTAAAGAGATTACACTAGCATTTCCTAAAAATATCAATGTTCAGAATTAAGTACAACAGTGCAACAGAAACGTAAGATAGTGACTCTGAAACCGCGAACGCTGGAGCAGTTTTACCTTGAGTCTCCACAACAGCAACCGCGCTGCTAGCTATCAATCGACCACGCTATGTAAAATTTGGAATCTGCACAAAAATCTGCAGAAGTGTAGAATGAGCACACCACAGCGGTGCCCAGTAAATATCAAGACTAATCTCGGTGAAGTAGTGACGAGGACTAGTCAGGACACCCAATGGTCTAATAAATCAAACAGACATAATTATGGGAGTAACAACAAATGATCTATCTAATGACTACACGATATAATTAACATATAACAAGTTCAAGCGGAAGGAAAACACAGTAAAATACAACGAAATATCATAATAATACACATAAGTAAAGACGGGAACACAACCCGAAAACTGGAAACCACAATACGGCAAGAACAAGTAACAATTCAGCACTGCAACAGTTTCCACGCCAGACCTTAGCCAACAACCCCAAGTGTTATTGGAAAATACTTCGAGTGTAAACCTTGACACGTAAGTTTATATTGAAAGCTTTGAATATAATCATTTGAAACAGAAAATTTCTTTGCAATATACTTTCTCCGAATATATGTATACATTTTTAGAAAGAGAAATCTTCAAAGGTAGTTCCTTCAAAATAAATGCCTTTCAAATATATGAAATATATTTTCTCCGAATATAGAAAGCATTTATTTTGAAGGAACTACGTTGAAGATTTCTCTTTCTAAAAATGTATATATATATATATATATATATTACATTTTTAAGAAAGAGAAATCTTCAACATAGTTCCTTCAAAATAAATGCTTTTCAAATATACTTCCCCAATAAATGCCTTTCAAACATCGTTTTTGCAAGACAAATGCTTTTCAAATATACCTTTGAAATAAAAGTTTTTTAGACATAGTTTTTTTCAAGATAAATGCTTTTCAGCTATACTTTTCAATATATATCTTTCGATCATAATCTCTTCAAGATAAATCTACCGGAACTCCGTCCGTAGTTCAGAATTTGTCATGCAGTACAGGGGGATCTCCTGGAATACCTGTGTAGTCTCAAAATAAATATGCAGTGCTGGGGGATCTCCCGGAATACGTCCATAGTCCCAAAGTAAATATGCAGTACAAGGGGATCTCCCGGAATACGTCCGTAGTCCAAAAATAAATATGCAGTGCTGGGGGATCTCCCGCAATACGTCCGTCGTCCCAATTTAAATATGCAATGCAATCACAGAGATAACAACCACAATACGACATAAACATCGTACATTACCACAACAATCACAAGGCAACAAAAGATAGAAATGCTATGTACGGCGAGCAAATCAATACAAGGACTTAATCACAAGAACGGTAGAACTCATTCACAAGGAATAACCACTGAAGGAAATAATAAGCATAAAGAACACAGCTTAACCAGGAAGAAAACGACGTAACAACGAATTCATAGTATTCAAGTCCACCATAGGATGTCATCACAAGTCAAGAGATTTTCAAGCGCGGGCAAGTCGACTAAAGTGTAGGTTACCTAAATTCCCTTTTAAGGTTGAGTAATTTTGAGAGATTTTTCCACAATCCAAATAAAGGTAAGCAGCTAAAGATAATCACAACTTCAATTACGGCTAAACAATTATAGGGCGAGCTTATACTAATTCTTGTAAATAGGTAATTTATGAAGGAATATAGCCTGATGATATGAGAAGTACTCCAACTAAGTCAATTAAGATCAAACCTCCGGACGACTCAAATCCAACTTTAACAACTCCAAAGCACACACAAATCGTATAAGGAACTATTCCGAATAACAAAGTTTAAATCTTTACAAAAATATAAAAATCGATCCAAAAGTCGACCCCCGGGCCTGCACCTCGGAACCCGTCAGATTTTACAAAATCCAAATACCCATTCCGATACGAGTTCAACCATACAAAATTTATCAATTTTCGATGTCGTTTAGTCCCTCAAATCATGATTTTTTTTTATAGAAATTTTCTTTCAAAACCAACATTTTTCTCAACTCAAAACACAATTTAAATGATAAAAACAAAGACTAATTTATGGAATATATTTAATTCTAGTTGAAGAGAACTTACCCAATTGAATTTCGTGAAAAACCCATCAAATATCGCCAAGAATCGAGCTCTAGAAGTCAAAATGTGATAAAAATGGTGAAACCCTCAATTTTTGAAGATATAACTGTCTGTCAAGATTTTAGGCATCGCGATCGCGTGAGAAGGGATGCGATCGCGTAGAAGAAAAATATCTGGTGTCCAAAAGGTACAATGCGATCGCGTAACAAATGATGCGATCGCATAGAAAGGAAAATATGGATACTGTCCAGTTGTGTATCGCGAACGCGACAATGGGAATGCGGACGCGGAGAAGAAGAACAGGAGAGCTACGAACGCAAAGAAGGAAAAGCCATCTGCCATCAGCCCTATTTTCTATTGTGCGAAAGCGATGGTGTATGTGCGAACGCGATGGTATATATGCTAACGGGAAGAAGGGGAAAGTAGAATTCCGCGATCGCGAACGTACCTAAGGAATACGCAATGAAGGAAAGACTGAGCGGGTTAGAGCAACACTATGCGATCGCGTCTATGCCTATGCGATCACATAGAAGAAAAACCAGAAGATAGAATCAGTAGTGAAGAATAGAAGAAAATTGACCCGAAGCCCATCCGAAACACACCTGAGGCCCCCGGGACCCCGTCTAAACACACAAATAAGTCATTTAACTTAATACGGACTCGCTCGAGGTCTCACATCACATAAAATAACGCCGAAATGATGAATCAAACCAAAAATCGAACTTATGAACTTTGAAATCTTCAAATATCTAAACTCGTGCTGAAACCCTTCATTTCAACCCTGAAATTTTGCAGACAATTCCCAATTAACATCCCGGAGTTGTTCCAACTCTCAGAATCACATTCTCCCCGATATCTCAAAAAGTCAACTGTGGTCAAACTTCTCCATTTTCCAGCTTTCGCCGAATGACCTCAAATTACTCTACTGACCTCCAATACCAATTCCGGACGCGCGCCTAAGTCGAAAATCACCATACGAAGCTGTTGACATTACCTAAAACTTATTCTGAGGCCGTTTACACAAAAGTCAAACCTTTGGTCAACTTCCATCATTTAGGCTTCCAAAACTAGATTTTTTTCCTTCCAATTCGACTCCGAATTATCCGGTAACTGAACCTAATCACGCATGCAGGTCAATATACCCAATGTGAAGTTGTTCATGACCTTACGCCACTGAACGGAGCTTAAATTCTCAAAACGACCGGTCGGTATGATCAATCATTTAGTAACTTATAATTTAGCTTAATCATCTAATAATCCCACATAGTTTTAAGTTTAGCCAGGACCCACAGTTGTGGACCTCGAAGAGTGCCTAACACCTTCTGTTTGAGGTAATTTGAGCCCTTACCCGATCTTTAGTGACGTTGACTAGTTAAAATAGAGTCATTTGCAAATAGGTGCCTAACGCACCATAAAAATCGTTAGGTGACGACTCTCCTCTTTTAGTACCCGTTTAAAAGAGTTTTCATATGTCAAAACCAGATTTCGCGAGAAAAAAGGGCGCAACAGCATGTCGACTCTATCGGGGATATACTTAGGCTTTTACCATAACGAATGTTACATGTGTGGGATTGTTCATCGAATTGATTTATTTGATTTCTGTCACGTACCTCCCTTTCCCCGTCCCTTTATTTGCCGAAATTGCTACATCATGAACCTCCATTCCCTATCTCACTTATATGCTTTATTTAATAAAGTTTTTCGAATTTTGTGAACCATGATGACTATTTCCTTTGTCTTTTCGTTTCCCTTTCTTTTTCGCTTATTTTATCTCATTATTTAATATTGCTTTTATGTGCTTTCACCGTGTAAATTACTTGACTATATGTTATTACTTTCGCATAAGCCTATTTTCAACATCATGTTCCACTCGTGCAATTTATCAACATTGCGACGCTTGATGAGTGTTCACACTTTTAGTAAATACCCTTGTTAAATCGGGAAGGCTTATTAGCGGTAGTCTAGTCAATCAGCGGTGCAGTCGACGGTCCCGTGCCTTTTCCTCTCAAGTCGTCCGCTTGAGAGTATTAGTCTAGACCCTTGTAGAAGCCTACTCTGATTGAAAATGTGCATGTACCATGTTGAACCAAGGATGGATGAATACCCTTGGTATATTAAGTCCATTTAGATAACCTTTCCCAAAGTCTAATGGGATTTTTAAAATTCGGATTGACAACTTCATACTTTATGTGCATTATTTAAGCATGCGCTAATATGTTGACTATTTATCGTCTTAAACTATTCTAATTTAAGAGGTGTAGGGCTAACTCAGTCAAAGCATCCTTATATCTTGTGCCATCCCCGTAAAAACTTATTTGTATATATATATCTATATTTATTTGCTTGTTATTTATATCAAAGCATTCAAGACATATTATTCAAAATCACTCCGCGCTTAACACAATCAAGTCCTGAACATTTCTTAGACATCTATTCTTAGGATCAAATAATGCCTTGGGCCTGAACAATCTATCTTTTCGTCCCACTGTCATAACCTCATATTTTTCCTAAATGAAGTATTACATCCATTGTTTACATAAAGGACTGGTCTATCATTATCATCAGTCGTAGTTAATGTCATGATTTTTTTCTCAAGGGATATTTCATCTCAACTGTCCTTATGTGGGTATAACTTCTTTAAAATGAGATTGCCCTTCAGTTGTCACTATCCTCTCTTCAACCCACTCCAGATCATGTCTTAGGGCTAGCATCCAAATAACGTCATTTTTGGATTTCGAGTTATATAAAATTTATTAACTTGGGTTCTTCAGACTTTTTCTCCAACTGACATAGTATTTTATTTTTTAAAAGATAGGGTATTGCGCTTGTTCATACAATCAATCTCTGCTCTATCAAAGTAATTCAACTGTATCTTAGAAGTCAAATGTGGCCAAATAGTTTTGTTTCCTTGCATGTATCGTGCGTCTTTACATCCAAAACATAACGTTTGAAGTCCAAGTAGGTTAGACCCTTGTGTTTTCTTCTCGAGCTTCAGTTGCTAACTAAAATGTTCGCATGAGTCTCGAATCGTTGGTTTTATTCTCCATGCATCCGATGAATCATATGGCATCAATGGTTAATACCATTTAAGCACTACTCTACCAATCTCCACCAGCCCACACTTGATGCTCTTCTAAAGTTGTTACGTCTAAGCTCGATCCTGTAGTCACGCTTTATGCTTCAGAAGTATTCACCAGAACATTCAAGATGGGAATATTTGATCAGATACAAGTGATTCTATAAGTTTCAAGCTTAACTACGCTTGACCTGATTCCTGTTTAAGAGGGGATACATAGGCAACCATGTGGGTTCAGTTAGATCTTAATAAAATCTTCATTTCCCCATGAAACCGAGGTAAGATCGCAATTTTAGCCAACTTCGTCATATGTAGAACATCCAAAGTATTGTCAGAAGTATGCATTTAAACTGGGGAAGAATTTTGAGGAGGACCCTCAAAATTCTAAAGCAAGGAGGTCACGATGTCTCTAAAATGTGTCACAGTCACGGGTTCATCTTAATTATTTGATGTAACATACTACTACATTTCAAACAACTATAGTTTTGTAAATACATGCATATTTTTCGAAAAACTTTGTTTTTATAACAGCCAGATGTTGCCCAGGGTAACTCAAACAAGATCTCAATACAGAAGAAAAGATAGAGAAAGAAGATGAAAGCACGAACCCACCATTCCCCCATAAAACTCACAATTTTTCTTTGGACGCATGCACGATTAAATAACGATATCCGCAGATACATCAAGTCACCTCCTCCAAGACAACAAATTATCTAGCATGACCATCTCCAGCTAAGAAATACTCTACTTTCTCACTATCACTCATCGTTTTCTTGCATAAGGCTAAGCATTGACTTTCCTGCATGAGACTAAGCATTGTCTCTTCTTCTTGCATGAGGCTAAGCATTGCCTCCCTAATTGCATAAGGCTAAGCATTGACTTTCCTGCATGAGACTAAGCATTGTCTCTTCTTCTTGCATGAGGCTAAGCATTGCCTCCCTAATTGCATAAGGCTAAGCATTGCCTTTTCCTGCATGAGACTAAACATTGTCTCCTCTCCTTGCATGAGGCTAAACATTGCCTCCCTAATTGCATAAGGCTAAGCAGTGCCTTTTCCAGCATGAGACTAAGTATTATCTCTTCTTCTTGCATGAGGCTAAGCATTGCCTCCCTAATTGCATAAGTCTAAGCACTATCTTTCCTTTTATGAGACTAAGCATTGTCTCTTGTATTGCATTAGGCTAATGTAATGACCTGGCCGGTCGTTACGTAGAACGTGCATTATTTTCTCTGTTTCTGCCTTGTTGTAGCTTGGTTAGACTGTTCATGAGATGTTGGAGTCGGTTGGTTTGGGTTCATAGTGGTTATAGAGGAAATTGAGACACTTAGTCTCTAAAAGTAGCCTTAGAGTTGAAAAAGTCAACCCGGAGTTGACTTATTGGTAAATGACCTCGGATTGCAGATTTTATGGCTTATATAGATTTGTTAGGTGATTTGGGACTTATGAGTGAGTTCGTAATCTTTTTGTGATGTCCGGTGTAGAATTAGGCTTGAACTGACGAAAGTTAGTTTTGGCGATTTCCGGTCGGCAGTGGAAAATAGGCCATCGGGGTCAGAATGGAATTTTGACAATTGGAACAGGTTTGTAATGTCATTTTGGATGTGTCTGCAAATTTTCAGGTCAATCGGAGTTGTTTTGGGTAGTTTCGGCATCATTGGCGGACTTTAGAAATTTCAATGTTCATAGGATTGAATTCGATGAGTTTTTTGGAGTTTTGATGTTGTTTTTGGTGTTTCGAAGGCTCGACTAAGTTTGAATGGTCATATATAATGCGTTGGTATGTTTGGTTGGGTCCCGAGGGGCTCGGGATGGTTTGGGGGATTAACGGGAAGTTTGGAGTGACTTTGGTAAATCTGCAGGTTGCTGTTGCTGGAGTTTTCGCACCTGCGGAAAGAGAGCCGCAGGAGAGGACTAGGCTCCGCTGGTGCGAGATTTGGTTGAGTGGGGAGTGGTCCGCAGGTGTGAGGAAATTTTCGCACCTGCGAGGTCCCAGGTGTGGATTTGGGTGGTCCCAGATGAGACCGCAGGTGCGGAAGGATCATCGCACCTGCGAAGCCGCAGGTGCGAGAAATGGGTCGCAGGTGCGAAATCACTGTGCAGTAAGCATAAAAACCAGCCTTCACTAATTGTAACCATTTTTCTCAATATTTTATCCGGGTTTGAAGCTTTTGAAGGGTTTTTTGAAGAGGGAATTCGATAGTTCTTCGTGGAGGTAAGATTTTGGACTCTAAACTCGTTAATACATGATTAAAGGTCGGATTAATGGTGGAAAAGTTGGGAAAAATAGTAGAAAAGGGGTAGTAAATGCTTGGGATTAAGAGGCTTTAGAATGAGGATTTGAGGGGTCATTTGGACTCCAATTTCGGTGTTCTTGGTATGTATAGACTCGTGGGAGGATGAGGATTCTTGTGCTTTAAATTTTATCGATTTCCGAGACGTGGGCTTGGAGGCCGAGTTTGATCAATTTCGGGATTTTTGAGTATTTTTGATAGATTTTGATTAGGATACACCTCTTAGCATATAATAATGATGTACACTTGATTGTTGGTATATTTGGAGCGCTCGGAGGTCGAATTTCGGGGCAAGGGCACTGCAGAGTAGTGTTTTAGCCAATTTTGAGGTAAGTAACGTCTTCAACCTTGAAACTGAGGGTCCGAAACCCCAAATTATCTGATAATTGATGTTAATTAAGGTGACGCACTTGTCAAGTGACGGGCATGCGGGTGTTCACCGAATGTTTGTGGCCTGGATCATCCCATGGCATTGTCTAATGGTTCATTCGCACTGATACTTGTACTGCGAAGGCGGAGATTTCCTTGAACATATTAGAAATCATGATATGTGTAATTGCAAAGGCTTCATGCCAATGTGTTTAGACTGAAACGGTCAATTGTTGCTGTCTCCATCTGTAGTTATTTACTATCATGCACTCAGTCCTGTTGTAGCATACATCTTAATGCCTCAGTCTCAGCATTTGTTAGTTATATTGCATTAGTATTGTTTGGGCTGAATTATACATATTTGAGAGCATTGTGAGTGAGACTTGAAAGTATTGACTGAGTGAGGCCTAAAGCCATATTTTTGAGACAGTTATGAGATCGGATTGCACACCGCAGCGATCCTTGAATCATACCTTCGTTGGTTTGATATAGCGCTTGGGCTTATAGGAGCCCCTCTGGAGTCTTCACACCCCCAGTGAGCGCACATATATTGAGGGATGGATCTTCCCTGGACATGGATCTTGTCCGAGTGATATGTTCCGGAGATGGATCTTCTCCGTGGTGCCTTGTTCCGGAGATGGATCTTCTCCGTGGGGCTGGATTGATCTTTTTCCTCAATACTGAGTGACTATGTCACTGTGTTTATCCATATTCTGGGATGGATTTTCCCTGGGCCTGATGGCCAATTCGAGTACTGAGTGGACTTCGTTATGAGAGTTTGAACACTGTATACATAGCATTTCTGATTTACACGAACTTATGCAAGTTACAGACATAACTCGGTGCATTTCGCTTACTTTCTACTCTATTACATCATGTTCAAACTATACGCTGTTGTTCGAATTATCGGAGGTTTAGTCTGTCACTACCTCTCAGCCCATATGTTGTTTTTGTTACTTATTGAGTTGGTGTACTCACGTTATACCTTGCACCTTGTGTGCAGATCCGGGTACATTGAGATCCAGCTCTGGTCAGTGAGTCGCAGCGATTTTATCGGAGTTGACGAGCTAGCAGCTGGCGAGCGTGATCTCGTCACCTCTTTCTCTTCTACTTGTCGTATTTACTTTCAGACTATGTTGGTCATTTCTTTTCGGGTTGTATTATGTATTAGCAACTCATGACTGTGTGACACCGGATCCGGGAGTTGTAGATTTTTTTTTTTTTGGTTTCATAAGTTTCTTTTAAATACAAATCTTTATTATATTCGACTTCAGGCAGTTAAGAAATGGTAATTTCCTTAATAAACGGTTCAGGATTAGTTACAATAGGTGGCTGGCTTGGTTTTACGACATGCGCCATCACGACTCCGAAAGTGGGTCGTGACAAGTTGGTATCAGAGCTCTAGGTTGAATAGGTCTCACCAGTCATGAGCAGGTTTAGTAGAGCCTTGCGGATCAGTACGGAGACGTCTGTACTTATCTTCGAGAGGCTACAAAACCCTTAAGAAAATTCCACATCTTTGAATTCTGTCGTGCGACTCGGTTGAACTAGGGAACTAAACTTTTGTTGTTTTCATTCCCTCACAGATGGTGAGGACTCGTGCTACCGGTAGTGGTGACCAGGCACTAGAAGGACCAGCCAGAGGTCGAGGCCGTGGAAGAGGGAGGGGTGCAACCCGCACAACAGCCGGGGCAGCGCCTGTGGACCCTCTCGTTGCTCAGGATCAGGTCCCCGCAACTGAGATTCCAGCGGGGCAGGCTCAGGCACCAGCAATGCCCATTGTGATTCCGGGGCTTCAAGAGACCCTAGCTCATATTTTGACGGTGTGCACCAGCTTGGAACAGACCGTTGCGATGTCCACTACTACTACTANGGGGGGGGGGGGGGGCATTCAGACTCCAGCTGCTCGGACACCTGAGCAGGTCATCCAGGGACTTCAGACACCTGGGACAGTCCCAGCAAAGCCCATTGCTCCAGTACAGGATTATGTAGTTCCAGCCATAGCTGACGATGAGCAGCGTAGGTTGGATAGATTCAGCAGGCTCCAGCCTACTACTTTTAGTGGTACTAAGGGCGAGGACGCCTAGGACTTCTTGGACAAGTGTCAGAGGATACCATGCACAGCAGGGATACTAGAGGCCAGCGGAGTTCCATTTACTACTTTCCAGTTCTCAAGAGATGCACTTGCTTGGTGGGAGGCATATGAGAGGTGTAGACCCACTGATGCAGCTCCCCTTACGTGGCACCAGTTCTCCATTCTATTTTTGGAGAAGTATATACCAGAGTCTCGCAGAGAGGAGCTGCGTAGAGAGTTCGAGCAGTTGCGTCAGGGAGACATGACCGTGACGCAGTACGAGATGAGGTTCTCTGAGTTAGCCCGTCATGCCATCTGGCTAGTTCCCACAGATCGAGAAAGGATCTGGAGGTTTGTTGACGGTCTTACTTATCAGTTACAGATCTTTCTGACCAGGGAGAGGGTATCTGGGGCTTCTTTTGAGGAGGTAGTTGACATATCTAGGGATATTGAGTCAGTGCGCCGCCAGGAGCGTGTTGAGAGGGAGGCCAATAGGCCTCGAGGATCTGGCAGTTATGGTGGTGTTCACTCGGGAGGTCAGACTCAGTATAGCAGAGGTCGTCCATTCAGATCTCCTCAGCCAGTTCATCCAGTTTACAGTGGTACTTCATTTGGACACGGCTCTCGTAGTTCTCATCTAGGCCGTTCATCATTCAGTGCACTTCCAGCCCAGAGCTCATCCCGGCCACCATCAGTTCAGGGTTCTTCAGCACATGGCTCTTCCAGCAGCTACTCTGGTTCCAGGGGTTCCCTTCAGTCCCCACCGTCTTTTGCTGAGAAGGGTTGTTTCGAGTGTGGGGATCCAGGTCACATCAAGAGGTATTGTCCCCGCCTTTCTGGTAGTTCGCATCAGCGGAGGAGCCAACCTCCAGCTTCAGCACCAGTTTCTACACCACCCGCCCAGGCAGCCAGGGGTGGAGGTCAGTCAGTCCGAGGCCGCCCTAGAGGGGGAGGTCGATTAGGTGGAGGACAGGCTCGTTTCTATGCACTTCCGGCCAGACCAGATGCCATAGCTTCAGATGCAATGATTACAAGTATTATTTCCGTCTGTCACCGAGATGCCTTGGTATTGTTTGATCCTGGTTCTATGTATTCATATGTTTCATCATATTTTGCACATTTGTTGGATACACCCCGTGAGTCCTTGAAGTCAGTTATTCATGTGTCGACTCCGGTGGGGGATACTGGTGTGGTGTACCGGTCTTGTATCATATTTATTGGGGGTCTGGAGACCCGGGTAGATCTATTATTACTTAGCATGGTTGACTTCGATGTGATATTGGGCATGGATTGGTTGTCTCCGTGCCATGCTATTCTTGACTGTCATGCCAAGACCGTGACCTTAGCTATGCCAGGATTACCGAGGATTGAGTGGAGAGGTTCGGTGGAGTATATGCCTAGTAGAGTGATTTCCTATTTGAAGGCTCAGCGTATGATTGGGAATGATGCGGGTCTTACCTGGACTTTGTGAGGGATGTTGGTAGTGAGACTCCTTCTATTGATTCTGTTCCTGTGGTCCGTGCGTTTTCGGAAGTTTTCCCTGTAGACCTGCCAGGCATGCCACCTGGCATGGACATTGACTTTGGTATTGACTTGTTACCAGATACCCAATCTATCTCTATTCCGCCTTACCGCATGGCCCCAGCAGAGTTGAAGGAATTGAAGGAGCAGCTTCAGGAACTCCTTGATAAGGGGTTCATTCGGCCTAGTGTTTCACCTTGGGGTGCACCGATGTTATTCGTAAAGAAGAAGGATGGTTCTATGTGCATGTGCATTGACTATAGGTAGTTGAATAAGGTTACGGTGAAGAACCGGTATCCTTTACCTTGCATTGATGACTTATTTGATCAGCTTCAGGGAGCTAAGGTGTTCTCCAAGATTGACTTGAGATCGGGGTATCACCAGTTGAAGATTCGGGATTCTAATATTCTGAAAACTGCTTTCAGAACCAGATACGGTCACTATGAGTTTTTGGTTATGTCTTTTGGGCTAACCAATGCCCCAGCCGCGTTCATGCACTTGATGTACGTATTTCAGCCTTACCTTGATTCATTCGTTATTGTGTTCATTGATGACATCCTGGTGTATTCTCGTAGCCAGGAGGAGCACGCTCAGCATTTGCGGGTTGTGTTGCAGAGGTTGAGAGAAGAGAAGCTTTATGCAAAGTTCTCGAAGTGTGAGTTCTGGCTTAGTTCGGTAGCTTTCTTGGGTCACGTGGTGTCTAGTGAGGGTATTCAGGTGGACCCGAAGAAGATAGAGGCGGTGCGGAGTTGGCCCAGACCGTCCTCAGCTATAGAAATTAGGAGTTTCCTTGGGTTGGAGGGTTATTACCGTCGCTTTGTTGAGGGATTCTCTTCTATTGCTTCACCACTGACCAGATTGACCCAGAAGGGTGCTCCATTCAGATGGTCCGATGAGTGTGAGGAGAGCTTTCAGAAGATCAAGTCAGCATTGACCACAACTCCGGTATTAGTCTTGCCTACTGGTTCGGGTTCTTACACAGTCTATTGTGATGCTTCTAGAGTTGTCTTGGGAGCGGTTTTGATGCAGGACAGTAGGGTGATTGCCTACGCGTCTAGACAGTTGAAGGTACACGAGAAGAACTATCCAGTGCACGATCTTGAGCTAGCTGCTATTGTTCATGCCTTAAAGATCTGGCGTCATTATTTGTACGGGGTCCAGTGTGAGATTTATACCGATCAAATGCAGTTTGCAGTATCTGCTGAGGCAGAAGGATTTGAATTTGCGCCAGAGGAGATGGTTGGAGCTTCTTAAGGATTATGACCTCACTATCCTGTACCACCCGGGGAAGGCCAATGTAGTGGCCTATGCCCTGAGTCGCCGAGCAGGGAGTTTGGGAAGTCTAACCTTTCTTTCGGCAGCGGAGTGGCCCTTAGCACGTGATGTTCAGGCCTTAGAAGGGTAGCTGGTGAGATTGGATTTCTCAGAGCCTCCGCGAGTGTTAGCTAGCATGGCGTCCCGGTCTTCTCTATATGATCAGATTAGAGCACGCCAGTATGATGATCGTCATTTGTTGGTTCTTCAGGACAAGGCCCGTCGAGGTGATGTCAGGGATGTGACTATTGATGATGACGGGGTTATGAGGATGCAGGTCCGTATTTGTGTGCCCGATGTAGATGGTCTTCGAGAGTCGATATTGGTAGAGGCCCATAGCTCGCGGTATTCCATCCACCCGGGTGCCGCGAAGATGTACCAGGACCTGAGACAGCAGTATTGGTGGAGGCGGATGAAGAGAGACATTGTGGAGTATGTAGCATGGTGCCTCAACTGCCAGCAGGTCAAGTATGAGCACCAGAGGCCTGGTGGATTGCTTCAGGAGTTAGTCATTCCGGAGTGGAAGTGGGAGCGGATCACCATGGACTTTGTAGTTGGGCTTCCACGGACTTCGAAGCGATTTGATGCTATTTGGGTCGTTGTGGATCGACTAAGTCCGCGCACTTCATTCCTGTCAGTACTACTTATACTTCGGAGAGGTTAGCTGGTATTTACATCAGAGAGATTGTCTGACTGCATGGGGTCCCAGTTTCTATTATTTCTGACAGAGGTACTCAATTCACATCTCAGTTTTGGAGGGCTATGCAGAGAGGTATGGGTACTCAGGTAGAGATGAGCACAACATTTCATCCCCAGACCGACGGTCAGTCAGAGCGGACTATTCTGATCTTAGAGGACATGTTGCGTGCTTGTGTGATTAATTTTGGTGGTTCATGGGATCAGCTTCTGTCACTAGCGGAGTTTGCATATAATAACAACTACCAGTCCAGTATTCAGATGGTGCCGTATGAGGCTTTATATGGTAGGAGGTGTATATCTCCAGTTAGTTGGTTCGAGCCCGGTGAGGCTAGGCTATTAGGCCCATATATGGTTCAGGATGCATTGGAAAGGCTGAAGTTGATTGAGGAGCGACTTCGCACGGCCCAGTCCAGACAGAAGAGCTATGCAGACCGGAAGGTTCGGGACGTGTCTTTCATGGAGGGGATAAGGTACTGCAGAAGGTGTCACCCATGAAGGGTGTTATGAGGTTCGGGAAGAGGGGCAAGCTTAGTCCCCATTTCATTGGTCCGTTTGAGGTGCTTCAGAAGGTTGGAGAGGTGACTTACAGACTTGCCTTGCCGCCCAGGTTATCGAGTGTGCATCTGGTATTCCATGTGTCGATGCTCCGGAAGTATGTTGGTGACCCGTCTCATGTCTTAGACTTCAACACAGTTCAGCTCGAGGGTGATATGTCTTATGAGGTGGAGCTAGTGGCTATTTTAGCTCGCGAAGTCAGAAAGTTGAGATCAAAGGAGATAGCTTCATCGAAGGTGCACTGGAGAGGTCAGCTAGTGGAGGAGGCCACTTGGGAGACCGAGCGGGAGATGCGGAGCAGATATCCTCACCTGTTTGAGACTTCAGGTATGTTTCTAGACCGTTCGAGGACGAACGTTTTCTTAAGAGGGAGAGAATGTAACGACCCGACCAGTCGTTACGTAGAACGTGCATTATTTTCTCTGTTTCTGCCTTGTTGTAGCTTGGTTAGACTGTTCATGAGATGTTGGAGTCGGTTGGTTTGGGTTCGGAGTGGTTATAGAGGGAATTGAGACACTTAGTCTCTAAAAGTATCCTAAAGTTGGAAAAGTCAACTTGGAGTTGACTTATTGGTAAATGACCTCGGATTGTGGATTTTATGGCTCGGATAGCTTCGTTAGATGATTTGGGACTTATAAGTGTGTTCAGAATGTTTTTGTGATGTCCGGTGTAGAATTAAGCTTGAATTGGCGAAAGTTAGTTTTGGCGATTTCCGGTCGGCAGTGGAAAATTGGCCATCGGGGTCGGAATGGAATTACGACAGTTGGAACAGGTTCGTAATGTCATTTTGGATGTGTCTGCAAATTTTCAGGTCAATCGAAGTTGTTTTGTGTAGTTTCGGCATCGTTAGTGGAATTTAGAAATTTCAATGTTCATAAGCTTGAATTCGATGAGTTTTTTGGAGTTTTGATGTTGTTTTTTGTGTTTCGAAGGCTCGACTAAGTTTGAATGGTCATATATGATGCGTTGGTATGTTTGGTTGGGGTCCCGAGGGGCTCGGGATGGTTTTGGGGGATTAACGGGAAGTTTGGAGTGACTTTGGTAAATCTGCAGGTTGCTGGTGTTTTCGCACCTGCGGAAAGGGAGCCGCAGGAGCGGACTGGGCTCCGCAGGTGCGAGATTTGGCTGAGTGGGGAGTGGTCCGCAGGTGCGAGGAAATTGTTGCACCTGCGAGGTCGCAAGTGCGGAAGAAGGATCGCAGGTGCGGATTTGGGTGGTCCTAGACGAGACCGCAGGTGCAGAAGGATCATCGCACCTGCGAAGCCGCAGGTGCGAGGTCGCAGATGCAAAATCACTGTGCAGTAAGTATAAGAACCAGCCTTCGCGATTTGTAACCATTTTTCTCAATATTTTATCCGAGTTTGAAGCTTTTGAAGGGTTTTTGAAGAGGGAATTCAATAGTTCTTCGTGGAGGTAATATTTTTGGACTCTAAACTCGTTAATACATGATTAAAGGTCGGATTAATGGTGGAAAAGTTGGGAAACATAATTGGAAAGGGGGTAGTTAGGGCTTGGGATTAAGAGGCTTTAGAATGAAGATTTGAGGGGTCATTTTGACTCTGATTTCAGTGTTCTTGGTAAGTATAGACTCATGGGAGGATGAGGATTCTTGTGCTGTAAATTTATCAAATTCCGAGACGTGGGCAGGGGGGCCGGGTTTGATCAATTTCGGGATTTTTGAGTATTTTTTATAGATTTTGATTAGGATTCACCTCTTAGCATATAATAATGATGTACACTTGATTGTTGGTAGATTTGGAGTGCTCGGAGGTCGAATTTCGAGGCAAGGGCACTGCGGAGTAGTGTTTTAGCCGAATTTGAGGTAAGTAACGTCTTCAACCTTAGAATTGAGGGTTCGAAACCCCAAATTATCTGATAATTGATGTTAATTAAGATGACGCACTTGCCAAGTGACGGGCATGAGGGCGTTCAACGAATGTTTGTGGCCTGGCTCATCCCATGGAATTGTCTAATGGTTGATTCGCACTGATACTTGTACTGCGAAGGCAGAGATATCCTTGAACATATTAGAAATCATGATAAGTGTAATTGCTAAGGCTTCATGCCAATGTGTTTAGACTGAAACGGACAATTGTTGTTGTCTCCATCTGTAGTTATTTACATCATGCACTCAGTCCTGTTGTAGTATACATCTTAGTGCCTCAGTCTCAGCATTTGTTAGTTATATTGCATTAGTATTGGTTGGGCTAAATTATACATATTTGACAGCATTGTGAGTGAGACTTGAAAGTATTGACTGAGTGAGGCCTAGAGCCGGATTTTTGAGACAGTTATGAGATCGGACTGCACAACGCAGCGATCCTTGAATCATACCTTCGTTGGTTTGATATAGCGCTTGGGCTTATAGGAGCCCTTCCGGAGTCTTCACACCCCCAGTGAGCGCACAGATATTGAGGGATGGATCTTCCTTGGACATGGATCTTGTCCGAGTGATATGTTCTGGAGATGGATCTTCTCCGTGGTGCCTTGTTCCGGAGATGGACCTTCTCCGTGGGGCTGGATTGGCTTTTTTCCTCAGTACTGAGTGACTATGTCACTGTGTTTATCCATATGCTGGGATGGATTTTCCCTGGGCCTGATGGCCAATTCGAGTACTGAGTGGACTTCTTTATGAGAGTTTGAACACTGTATACATTGCATTTCTGATTTACACGAACTTATGCAAGTTACAGACATAACTCAGTGCATTTCGCTTACTTTCTACTCTATTACTGTCATGTTCAAACTATACGCTGTTGTTCAAATTATCGGAGGTTTAGTTTGTCACTACCTCACAGCCCATAGGTTGTTTTCGTTACTTATTGAGTTGGTCTACTCACGTTATACCCTGCACCTTGTGTGCAGATCCAGGTACATTGAGATCCAGCTCTGGTCAGTGAGTCGCAGCGGTTTCATCGGAGTTGACGAGGTAGCAACTGGCGACTGTGATCTCGTCACCTCTTTCTCTTCTACCCGTCGTATTTACTTTCAGACTATGTTGGTCATTTCTTTTCGGGTTGTATTATGTATTAGCAACTCATGACTGTGTGACACCGGATCCGGGAGTTGTAGATTTTGGGTTTTTTTTTGGTTTCATAAGTTTCTTTTAAATACAAATCTTTATTATATTCGACTTCAGGCAGTTGAGAAATGGTAATTTCCTTAATAAACGGTTCAGGATTAGTTACAATAGGCGGCTGGCCTGGTTTCACGACAGGCGCCATCACGACTCCGAAAGTGGGTCGTGACAGCTAAGCATTGCCTCCCTAGTTGCATAAGGCTAAGCACTGTCTTTCCCTGCATGAGACTAAGCAGTGTCGCTTCTTCTTGCATGAGGCTAAGAATTTCCTCCCTAATTGCATAAGGCTAAGCACTGCATTTCCCTGCATGAGACTAAGTATTGTCTCTTCTTCTTGCATGAGGCTAAGCATTGTCTCCCTAATTGCATAAGGCTAAGCACTACCTTTCCTTGCATGAGACTAATCACTGTCTCCCTTCTTTGCATGAGACTAAGTATTGTCTCCTCTCCTTGCATGAGGCTAAGCATGCCTCCCTAATCCCATGAGACTAAGCATTGTCTCCCATAATTGCATGAGGCTTAAGCATTGTCTCCCTAATTGCATAAGGCTAAGCACTACCCTTTCTCGCATGATACTAAGCATTGTCTCCCCTAATTGCATAAGACTAAGTATTGTCTCCTCTTTTTGCATAAGCTAAGCATTACTTTTCCCTGCACAAAATTAACCATTGTCTTCCCTTTTGGCATAAGGCTAAGCATTTCCTTTTCCTTGTATAAGATTAAATACTGTCTCCACTATACTACCTAAAACCTAGCACTATCCCTCTGTTCACATAGGGCTAAGCATTGTCCTCATCTTACACAAGACTAATCCTTGTCTTGTCTAATCTTCGCATGTGACCAAGTGTCATATCTTTGCATTTCATGGGCTGAAACATCGCCACATTGTCCGAAGGCGTCATACTCCGAAGGCACCATCCTCATGGCCTGAAGACACCATTCCATGGCCTGAGGATCTCTCAAAAGTGCACATCATTATTCAAGTGCGTCATTGTTCAGAGGCACCATTCACATGGTCCGAGGAAATCATTTCATGGATGTGAATCCCTTATCACATGATTCATGGCCCAGAACGTCATGGTATAAGGACATCATCCTCCCCATCCAAAGACAACCTTCATGGTCCGAAGGGAATTTGCATCATGTTTGAATTCTTGCAATAATCCATATATACTTATATGCATCGTGTTTTAAGTTTTGCAGGTAATCCAGGAAGTAACTGTTCTCCTAACGGGAGCAATCTTCGCTCCAGTTTCCGTTCAACATTCACATCCTGCAATTATTTTAAACGTAACAACCACCATCAATTACCCACTTTTACTCGATAAACGTTCAGATACCCGTTCAGAGATACATTCGTAATGTTTCAGACTCACATTCACGATTTCGTATAAACTCATCTGATATTGTCCTACCTAAAAGAACCATTTCCTAAGCATATGATCATTCCTATAACAACTCCATCGGGTCAGTTCACCGTTGGATCCAGAACTACACATGACTTGATTCCCGTAACACCAGGGATATGTAGACAACTCAGGAACAAGGGTTCGGCCCCCATTTTTTCATGTCCCATCATTCCCCACTCAATTCGACCAAAATTGGTCATCCTTTTCTTTACCCGACAACCCTTTCATCATTCCCGGGTAAAGAGGGGCAGCTGTTGATACCCAATTTTTCCCTCATATTTTTATAAATGTCGTATATGTTGTATATAACATTCCTTCACCATCACCAATTTACAAGAGTCATATCAGTACTTTCTGTAATTTTTCGTCATTTGTTAGGCTTTAAAAATGATTTTCTTGCATTTTAATTACTAAAATATTTATTAATTACTTTTTCTTATTTTGTGATGACTTAATCATCCAAATTTATTAGTTACACCTACATATAGGCTCTATAATAGTTTACTTTATTTTATACAATTATATTTGCATTTTATACTATTTAGACATTATTTGCAATAATAGCCTATAACTATTATCTTATATGACAAAATGATTGTTTATTTGTTACTTAGATTTTTTGTTATTATATGAAATCTTTATATTTCTATACATTATAGGAAACTATATTACCCTCCATACTAAAGTTTTACTATAATTACATTTTATATACCTAATTACCATTTATGTATATTTTAAGGGAATTAATAGTATTAGTTAGTGTCCAATTAACTCTACCGTATATTCCCACTTCCCTCACGTTTCTCTCTCCACATACCATCCCCCCCCCCTCCCCCCTCACCCAACGTATCTTGCAGTAGAGAATATCAATTCCACCATTGACAACCATTAAAAAGTTTTGAATCTTTGAATTCGAATTTGGGCTTTTAAAAAATATTATTTGTTTGAATTGGGTGTTGTTGCAAAGAATTGGGTATTATCTCTATGTCTCTCTCTATCTCTCAATCCCTAATTTTAGTAATGTAAAGCAAAGAAAAAGAGAGCAGCAATTCTACCATTGACAACCATTAAACAGCTTTGAAGCTTTGAATTCGAATTTGGGTTTTCAAAAACCATTGTTTGTTTGGATTGTGTGTTGTTGCAAATAATTAGTAATATGGTTTTGAGTTTATATCTCAATTTTGAGGGTGTTTTGGTGAAGATTAGACTTAATTTTGGCTGAATTTCAGATTAAAACTCGAAGAAGAAGAAGAAGACGTGATATGCTCTATATTTACGAAATTGTAAAACAATTATAGAAATAATGTAAGAAAATTATAGATAA
Organism: Nicotiana undulata; assembly: GCA_005239495.1. Taxonomy (NCBI): domain Eukaryota; kingdom Viridiplantae; phylum Streptophyta; class Magnoliopsida; order Solanales; family Solanaceae; genus Nicotiana; species Nicotiana undulata. The sequence continues at coordinate 1,932 of ML254664.1, read as the reverse complement.
GTTGTAGATAAATTGTGTAATATATAATTAGTTGTATGATTTTTTTTTTACTATGTATAAATCAGATACAAAATATACAAAAGACATATTATATAAAATTTGTAGTTAAGTTGTATGTTATTGTAGTTATATTTTAACTTGATAGAAATAATGTGTGAAAGTTGTAGATAAGTTGTATAATATATAATTAGTTGTATAAAATTTATTTTTACTATGTATAAATCAGATACAAAATATACAAAAGCCATATTGTATAAAATTTGCATAAAAATTATATTTAAGTGATATGATATTGTAGTTGTATATAACTGGGTAAAAATAATATATGAAAGTGTAGGTAAGTTGCAGATAACTCGAGTTTCACATCTCATTCTCACGCCATCTTCTCCTGGTTCTCTCTCTCTCTTTTCAAATTTGTATTGTGTATATCTGGAAAACAGGTAATCCGATTAGAAAAGAAATTTGAAACCGAAGCTTTGGTCATTTTCATATCAGTTTAGTGCACTAAGTTATATGAATTCATAAGCGAAACGAATTGACTTTTGTGTTTAAGTTCAGCTGCTCCGCTTACACTGATGCCTGTAATGTGGCAACTGTCAAATTCTTATTGAATGAGATTTTGCAGTTCAATACTCTCTGATCAAAATATTTGAGCAAGAAGCAATTTATTTTTGAATATTAGTTAAAATTTGATGGCCGAAATTTCTCCTGTAGTCGAATCTATTGTTTCCGTGATGTCATGACCCGAATTTCTCACTGTCGAGACCGTGATGACGCCTAACGTTGAACCCGCTAATCAGGCCAACGTTAATGATTATTTACCTTATTTCTTTATTATTAACAGTTAACAGATGATATACAAAATCTACGGAAGTGGAAGTGCGAAAGAAACAAAAGTCTAACAACTTAAGTAAGTATCATTACAAAATTCATAATAACTACACCCACAATTAGTGTCACAATTTCACAGACTGTCTATGAAACTACACATAAAAATCTCAATAAAACAAAATACATTTGTCTCAGAAATACATAAAGACAGGAAGGAAATAGGAACGAAGGTGACGCCAAGGCCTGCGGACGCCTGCAGGATTACCTCGGGGTCTCCACTGGACTGAAGGCAGGAACCTCGATCTAGGGTCCGTAGGGTCCAGTACCGGGATCTGCACAAAAGTGCATAGTGTAGCATCAGTACAACCGACCCCATGTACTGAGTAAGTGACGAGCCTAACTTCGGCGAAGTAGTGACGAGGCTAGGACACGACAACCAAGTAAACCTATACAGTTTAATCATATACGAAAAGCAATAATAATAACAAGAAATAGATAGATAAATTCAAGGAAAGGGAAACCATGCTGAGGGGAGGGAATATCAAGTGATAAAAATAATAAAGTAAAGCAACAACATAAATATCAACTCAACACCACAGAATTAGTAACACAAAAGCAAGTGCACAACATGACCCTTCGTGCTTTTACTCTCATCCTCATTGTAAATAAATAGGAACGACACGGCATCGCCCTTCGTGCTTTTACTCTCATCCTCACCATAAATCAATAGAAACGACACGGCATCACCCTTCGTGCTTTTAGTCTCTCATAATCAAGGCACGACATCACCCTTCATGCTTTTACTCTCATCCTCACCATAAATCATGCACGACATCACCCTTCGTGCTTTAATACTCTTACTCACTCAAACAATTTAATAACAACAATCCGGCAAAGAAATCAACAATATAAACAATAATAAAAATCATAACGTCCCGGTAAGGGAAACAACAGCACAATCAATATCATCCAGGCAAGGGAAACCAACTATAACCAATCCCACTTAGTTACTTGACTTCACGTAATAATTCTCAACTTGAACCTGTCACGACCCAAATTCCCACCCTTTAGGCCGTGACTGCGCCTAACGTTGAACCCGCT
>MDKH01144073.1:0-29269 GCA_005239495.1 Nicotiana undulata | reverse complement strand
TTGTACGGTGGGATCGGGTTGCGCGCCGCAACAAAATGTAATAAGGCTGAAATGTGATTGTCCAGTAGGATCGGGTTGCACGCCGCAATAGGAAGTAATAAGGGTGGATTGATGAGAAGGAATAAGGGTGGAATGCGATTGTGTTGAAATAAGAATCTGTGAAACTCTTAATTGTGGTTGTTTCTGTTTCTGTGCACTATTTGTTGGTTCCATTAACTGTCTCTTATCTGTGTATTATTTGATTTTACTTAGAGTAAAGCTTGTTCATACATACTAGTACTATTCCACGGTGCTAACGTCCCTTTTGCCGGGGGCGCTACATCTTTTATATGGATGTAGGTGGTTCCATAGCAGGTAGCTCAGTCCTCCGTTAGTGGTGCCTCCTCCTCATCTTTTCAGCAGTTCTGGTGAGCCCCATTTCCTCTCGAGGCCGTGTGTGGACTATATCATTCCCTTTTTCTTATGTTGTAAAAAGGTATAGTCGGGGCCTTGTTGCCGAAAAGTTATGTAAAACTCCTAGTACTCTTAGAGGTTCCGTAGACACTGTGTGGGTTGTACATATATGTATATTTTGGGCGGTAGTTGTACTCACTCGTAATTGTGGATCACATCGGAAATGTTGCATGTAACTTGTGTGTTTTGGATTATCAATTGTTGAAAGTTAAAAGAAGAAAATGAAATTATGTTGTAAATTGTACTTTGAATCTAAATTTGCTATTTCATATGGAACAATGTATATTATGAATACGGGGTAATGCGTGGGGTAGAAAAGGCAATCCAGGTCCGCTTGACTGGGTTCATCCGGTTAGGCGTCGGTCTCGTCCCTCGGTTTTGGGCCGTGACAGCAACCTGCTCTCACCTGTCCACCTTTATTACTCCTCCCTATATATATATATATATATATACACACACATCACCCTTATTGCTCCTGTTGCGGCGTGCAACCCGATCCCACTTGTCCACCCTTATCACTCCTTGTTGTGGCGTGCAACCTGCTCCCACCAGACAATCACATCACCTTATTTATAAAAGATAGCACAATTCAGGTCAAAGCCTTTCACAATATTTTTGTCTCAACAGTTGTAAACAGAAAACTGTAATATTCATAAACTTCATAAATCATCATTTCTCAATGAGACAAACCGGAATATATAATAAAACACTGTCAACAAACTCATCCTTTTTATGTATCACAATGAAACCAAGGGAACAACCTATACTTCCAAAATACTTGAAACAATATTTAACAACATGTTGACGAAACCAAGTAGTCATAGAGACATCAATGATCATAAAACAATTAATCCATGAATCAAATAAATTGAAAATGGGGAAGGGATCATGTTCAACAAGTAATTTGGTGGTGCATAGATACTCGTCACCACACCTATACTGTGATGACCCAAGGGGTCCTTTTATGAATTTAGACCCCGTTCTAGGCTTAATAGCCCTAAAAAAATTAATTTTAAATACCTCGATTTTGGTGCGCAGTCCGGACATGAAACCGAAAAGCTTTTATGTGAAAATATGAGAAATAGTAATTTCTAGAGTTAAAATTTGATTATAGTTGACTTTGGTCAATATTTTGAGTAAACGGACCCGAATCCGTGTTTGGACAATCCCGGGAGGTCTGCAGTAAAATATGGGACTCGAGCGTATGCCCGGAAATAAATTCCGAGGTCCCAAGCCTTAGAAATTAATTTTTGAAAGAAATTATTTTCCTGAAATATTTATGAAAAAAAAAAAAGAATTAATGTTTGAAACCATTGGTATCGGGCCCGTATTTTGGTTCCTGATCCCGGTACAGATTTGTTATAGTATTTAAAGGTTTACTGTGAAATTTGATGAAAACCGGAGTTTATTTGACGTGATTCGGACATCCGGTTGAGAAATAATGAACTTTAAGTGTTCTTGAGAAAAATGATGAGTTTTGAGGTTTAATGCATAGTTTTACATATTATTTTTATGATTTGATCGCAAGACCAAGTCTGTATTATGTTTTAGACTAGCGTGCATGTTTTGTTTAGAGCCCCGAGGGCTCGAATGAGTTTCGGATAGGCCACGGGATAATTTTTACATTTGAAAAGTTGCTGGTTTTCTGTTGTTAGTGCACAGGCATTTTGTGCAGTGCGTTCGCGTTGCCACTGATGCGAACGCAAAGAGTAAATTGAGTTGGGGGCCTGTTGTTCAGTGTGTACGCGAGGCCCACTATGCGAAAGCGATGGGCTGGGGGAAGGACCCTACGCGAACGCGTGCGAGCCCTCGCGAACGCGTGCGAGCCCTCGCGAACGCACAGTGCATCTGGGCCTGGGGGAGGGGGTTGGAATTTGTACTGTGCGAACGCGATCCACTGATCACGAACGAGGTGAATCCGGGCCCTAAATCTAGGCGAACGCGGCAGTCCCTATGCGAACGCATAGAAGGCCTGCCGAGCTATTTAAATACTCTTTTAAAAAAACGGGCAGACTTCTTCTTCTTCTTCAAATTTTCGAACCTCACAGTCCTAGGAATGAATTTCTTCACCAAAGTTCATACCCAGGTTGCTGGTAATCAATTCTAAACTTTACTCTTTCAATTACTCATTGTTTTTCATCACTTTTAGATATAAAAAAAACTAAGAATATTCATGGTACAAATTGAGGGTTTGGGTAGAATTAGAGAATTTTATAAAAATTGAATCTTTACCTCGAATTGAGGTTAGATTTCGAAACTAATTGTATATTTGGGTTCGTGGAAAATGGGTAAACGTAATTTGGTCCGAACCCCGAGTTTAGACTAAGCGGGCCCGGGGTCGGGTTTTCACTTTTTTGAGAAAATTTAGGAAAAATTATAATTTTCAATAAAGTTAGTTCCTTTAGACTTAATTAATGATATTAAGTTAATTATGATTAGATTCGAGCAAGTTAGAGCAAGATGCTAAAGAAAAAGTTGTAATTGAGCAGTGAGTGGCCTGCGAAGTTGAGGTAAGTGTTTGGTTTAACCTTGACTTGAGGGAATGAGAATCCCCAAGTTATTTGCTATGTGAATTTGCATGTGTGTGGTGTATAGGTGAGGTGACCAGTATCTATGAACCACCAAATTGCCTGTTAAGCATGATTCCTTCCCCGTTTATAATTTAATTGATTCATGTCTTAATTGTTCTATGTTCATTATTGTTTCTATGACTACTTGGCTTTGTTACTTTGTTGTTAAGTCTTGTTGTAGTTATTTTGGAAGAGTATTTGTTGTTTATTTGGTTTCTTTGTGGTACGTAAAGGTTGAATAGTTTGGCATTGTTTTTACGAGATACATATTTATGTTCTTGTTGGTTTCATGGTTGAGAGGATATTGATGAAGTTTATGAGAAAATACAGTTTCTTATTTATAATGGTTGAGACAAAAATATTGTGAAAGGCTTGGCCTGAATTGTGAACTTTATAAATAAATTGATATGATATGTCTGGTGGGAGCGGGTTGCACGCCGCAACAAGGAGTGATAAGGGTGTACAGGTGGATCGGGTTGCACGCCGCAACAGGAGCAATAAGGGTGATATATTTAGGGAGGAGCAATAAGGGTGGACAGATGGGAGCGGGTTGCACGCCGCGACAAGGAGCAATAAGGGAGGACACTTATGTTTTACTGATTTTCAAAGAAAACAAAGATTTGGAAAACTTACTGTTTTACTTTACTATTTTTCACACTACTATTATTTTAAAGTCAAAGTTTGGAAATTTGGAAACTTACGTGAGATTTGGTTATAGCTGAGACCTGGAAAAGATGAATGAGTTATTTTAATTGTTGCTACAGTTATTATTTATTTGTTTTAGATTCCCTTCTTGATTCATTTATTATTGTTCACAGGTTATATTGTTAATGCCCCGCCTTAGCCTCGTCACTACTTCATCGAGGTTAGGCTCGGCACTTACTCAGTACAACCAACCCCATGTACTGAGTAAGTGCCCCGCCTTAGCCTCGTCACTACTTCATCGAGGTTAGGCTCGGCACTTACTCAGTACATGGGGTTGGTTGTACTGATACTACACTCTGCACTCTTTTGTGAAAATCCAGGTACCAGCCAGCAGTAGAGATTTTTAGAGCAGCCGTCCATTTATTCGGAGACACGAGGTAGATCTGCAGGCGTTCGCAGATTCTTGGAGTCTTCTCCTATTTTTTATAAACATTGTTTTATTATATCAGAATAGTTACACTATTTATTTCAGCCCAGTATTTGTAGTATTCTTTAGTAGTTCGTGAATTGTGACACCAGACTCTGGGGTAGTCTTAGAGTTATACATATTTAGTTTGTGGCTCGGTTATTTATTCGTCTATTATTTTATTCATGAGATTATTCGTTAGAAATTATTAGACTTAGTTTACTGTAAATTGTATTGTTGTGTTTAAGTAAATATTCAAAGGAAAATGGCTAATCAAGTTATAACATTGGCTTGCCTAGCAAGTGTGGTGTTAGGTGCCATCACGATCCCTAAGGTTAGGAATTTGGGTCGTGACAAGTTGGTATCAGAGCACTAGGTTTCTTAGGTCTCACAGTTCACGAACAAGCTTAGTAGAGTCTGAAGGATCGGTACAGAGACGCCTGTACTTATCTCTCAGAGGCTATTGAGTTAGGAAACAACTCCATTTTTATCTCTATTCTATCGTGCGATTCTTGTATCTAAAATACTGATTGGATTCTTCTATTCTCTCGAGATGGCGAGAACAGGTGCTTCATTTTCTGCTGACCAGCATTCCGGTCCTCCAGCAGAAGCAAATCCTACTAGGGGCAGAGGCCGAGGCCGCGCCAGAGGCCAAGGCAGGGGCAGGACTCAGCCCATTGCTCAGACAGCAGCCCCAGCTGTGGAACCTCAGATCGAGATTGATGAGGAGGTTCTAGCTCAGACCGTTCTAGCGGGACCAGCTTAGGTCCCTGACGGGTTTATTGCTACCCCGATCTTCAGGATGCTTTGGTCCGTTTAGTGGGCCTTATGGAGAGTGTAGCCCAGGCTGGCACATTCCCTATTGCAGCAGCCGTATCTTAAGCTGGAGGAGGGGTCCAGACTCCTGCTACCCACACTCCAGTTCAGACCCTAGTAGCCAATCCAGTTGGGGTAATCCAGCCAGTTGCAGCAGTGCCGCCCGTTAATGGGGCATCCATGTCTTCAGATGCTTTGTGGAGACTTGACAGGTTTATTAAGCTATTTCCTGTCCATTTTAGTGGTGAGATCTCAGAGGATCCTCAGGAATATCTCGATAGTTTTTGTAACGACCCGGCCGGTCATTCTGTAGAATCTGCATTATTATTACTGTTTTGCCTTGTCATGTTTTGGTTATACTGTTTAGGATGTGTTGAAGTCGGTTGGCTCGGGTTCAGAATGGTTGTATTGAGAATTGGGACACTTAGTCTCTAAAAGTAGCCTTATAGTTAGAAAAGTCAACTAGGAGTTGACTTATTAGTAAACGACCTCGGAATGCAGATTTTATGGCTCGGATAACTTCGTTAGGTGATTTTGGACTTAGGAGTGTGTTCGAAATGTTTTTGTGATGTCCGGTGTAGAATTAGGCTTGAATTTGCAAAGGTTAGATTTTGGTGATTTTTGATCGGCAGTGGGAAATAGGCTATCGGGGTCGGAATGGAATTCCGAAAGTTGGAGCAGGTTCGTAGCATCATTTTGGAGTTGTGTGCAAAATTTCAGGTCAACCGGAGGTGTTTTGGATGGTTTCGGCATCGTTGGTAGAATTTAGAAATTTCAAAGTTCATAGGCTTGAATTGATGTGATTTTGGTGTTTTGATGTTATTTTGGGTGTTCCGAGGGTGCGACTAAGCTTGAATGATCATTTACGATGTGTTGGTATATTTGGTTGGGGTCCCGAGGGTCTCGGGATTGATTTCATAAGGTGGACGAGGATTTTTTGGAGTTGAAAAATGCAGCATCAGCTGCTGGTATTTCTGCTACTGTCATTTCCGCACCTGCAGATATTTGACTGCAGGTGCGAGCCGCAGGAGCGGCCAAGAAAGTCGCAAGTGCGATGGAGGCCAGGTGGGAGAGAATCTGCAGGAGCGGATGTGTTGGCCGCATGTGCGACACCTGGGCCGCAGGTGCGAGAATTGTAGGTGCGGTCCGCAGGTTCGAGGAAAAGGGCCGCAGGTGCGAAAACCCTGGGCAGAAAGTATAAAAGAGGACTTATATTTGGGATTCCACGGACTGTGAAGGGGTTTGATGCTATTTGGGTCATTGTGGATCCACTGACCAAGTCCGCGCACTTCATTCCTATCAGTACTACTTATTCTTCGGAGCGGTTAGCTGGTATCTACATCAGGGAGATTGTCCGATTGCATGGGGTTCCAGTTTCTATCATTTCGGAAAGAGGCACTCAGTTCACGTCTCAGTTTTGGAGGGTCGTGCAGAGAGGTATGGGTACTCAGGTAGAGTTGAGCACATAATTTCATCCTCAGACCGACGGGCAGTCAGAGCGGACTATTCAGATTTTGGAGGACATGTTGCGTGTCTGTGTGATTGATTTTGGGGGTTCATGGGACCAGTTTCTGCCACTCACGGAGTTTGTATATAACAATAGCTACCAATACAGTATTCAGATGGCCCCGTATGAGGCTTTATATGGTAGGAGGTGTAGATCCCCGGTTGGTTGGTTTGAGCTGGGTGAGGCTAGGCTATTGGGCACAGACTTGGTTCAGGATGCGTTAGAAAAGGTGAAATTGATTCAGGAGCAACTTCGCACGGCACAGTCTAGGCAGAAGAGTTATGCGGACCGGAAGGTCTGGGATGTGTCTTTCATGGTGGGAGAGAAGGTATTGCTGAAGGTGTCACCCATGAAGGGTGTTATGAGGTTCGGGAAGAGGGGAAAGTTGAGTCCCCGGTTCGTTGGGCCTTTTGAGGTGCTTCAGAGGATTGGGGAGGTGGCTTATAGGCTTTCCTTGCCACCCATCTTATCCAGTGTTCATCCGGTATTCCATGTGTCGATGCTCCGGAAGTATATTGGTGACCCGTCTCATGTGTTAGACTTCAGCACAGTTCAGCTCGAGGGCGATATGTCATATGAGGTAGAGCCAGTGGCCATTTTGGGTCGCCAGGTCAGAAAGTTGAGGTCTAAGGATATAGCTTCAGTGAAAGTGCAGTGGAGAGGTCAGCCAGTGCAGCAGGCTACTTGGGATACCGAGCGGGAGATGCGGAGCATATATCCTCACTTGTTTGAGACTCTATGTATGTTTCTAGACCCATTTGAAGATGAACGTTTGTTTAAGAGGGGGAGAATGTAACGACCCAGCCGGTCATTCCGTAGAATCTGCATTATTATTACTGTTTTGCCTTGTCATGCATTGGTTATACTGTTTAGGATGTATTGGGGTCGGTTGGCTCGGGTTCTGAATGGTTGTAGTGAGAATTGGGACACTTAGTCTCTAAAAGTAGCCTTATAGTTGGAAAAGTCAACTAGGAGTTGACTAATTGTTAAACGACCTCGGAATGCGGATTTTATGGTTCGGATAACTTCGTTAGGTGATTTGGGACTTAGGAGTGTGTTCGGAATGTTTTTGTGATGTCCGGTGTAGAATTAGGCTTGAATTTGCGAAAGTTAGATTTTGGTGATTTCCGGTCGGCAGTGGGAAATAGGCTATCGGGGTCGGAATGGAATTCCGGAAGTTGGAGCAGGTTCGTAGCGTCATTTTGGAGTTGTGTGAAAATTTGCAGATCAACCGAAGGTGTTTTGGATGGTTTCGGCATCATTGGTGAATTTAGAAATTCAAAGTTCATAAGCTTGAATTGATGTGATTTTGGTGTTTTGATGTTATTTTGGGTGTTCCGAGGGTGCGACTAAGTTTGAATGATCATTTACGATGTGTTGGTATGTTTGGTTGGGGTCCCGAGGGTCTCGGGATTGATTTCATATGGTGGATGGGGATTTTTTGGAGTTGAAAAATGCAGCATCAGCTGCTGGTGTTTCTGCTACTGTCATTTCTGCACCTGCAGATATTTGACCACAGGTGCGAGCCGCAGGAGCGGCCAGGAAGGTCGCAAGTGCGATGGAGGCCATGTGGGAGAGAATCCGCAGGAGCGGATGTGTTGGCCGCATCTGCGCGCCGCAGGTTCGACACCTAGACCGCAGGTGCGAGCATTGTCCGTTTAATGAAAAGTCGCAGGTGCGGAGGTCTTGAGCGCAGGTGCGGTCCGCAGGTGCGAGGAAAAGGGCCGCATGTGCGAAAAGCCTGGGCAAAAAGTATAAAAGAGGACTTAGCAATTTTTAGTCTTCTTTTCACAATTCTTGTGCGGGTTCCGAGCTTTTTTAGGGTTTTTGAATAGGAAAACAATTGTTCTTCATTGAGGTAAGGTTTTTGGACTCCATAACTCGATTGTATGTGATTAAGGACCTAATTAGTAGTGTTTAATTGGGAAAAATCAGTGGAAAAAAGGAGAACTAGGGCTTGAGTTTAAGAGACCTTTTAGGGGCGATTTGATGGGGTTATTTAGACTTCGATTTCAGCATTCTTTATATGTACAGACTCGTGAGATGATGAGGATCGTTTTGGTATAAATTTTGTCGAGTTGCGATATGTGAGCCCGGTGGTCGGATTTTGGCTAATTTCGGGAATTGTGCATAAAGTTGATATTTTTCTATTGGGTTTCATCCCCCTAGCATATCTTGATGTGAAAAATATGAACTTGATAGATTTGGAGCACTCGGAAGTTGATTCGAGGGGCAAGCGTGTTGCGGAGTAGTTTTTTGGGCTAGTTTGAGGTAAGTAATGTCTTTAAATCCTGTCCTGAGGGTATGAAACCCCGGACTTTACATGCTTTCACTGTTTTGGAGTGACGCACACACTGGATGACGAGTGTAGGGCGTGCACGAGTTGAGAAATTGGGAATTTGTTCCTTCTGAGGCAGCTATTGAGTTGCGAAACTGCTTTAAAATCATATGTTAAATAGTATTACTATGTTCTTGATATATATGGGTTGTAAGCCACATTTGGGGCCTAGTGCTGATCTGCTTAAACCCCTTGGGGGCTATTTTCTAATATTCCTCACGTAATAAATATGATTTTACACTCAGTCTGTCTTGTTAAATTGTTTGACTCTCAGATTTGTGATATTATCATTTCCTGAAATGAAATGCTGTTTTGGATCAATAACCCGTTTATTTATGGCCCGAGTGGCATGTTGAGAGTGTCTGACTGAGTGAGGTCGAGGGCCAATGTTGTGAGGATATTTATGATATGAGAGAAGCCGAGTTCCTGAGTGATGATTCCATGATTTGGTTGTTTATAGTGCTTGAGCTCTAGGAGCCCCTCCGGAGTCTGTACAAACCCCTAGTGAGCGCAGGTACCTACTGAGTGTGAGTGCCGAGTGACGAGTGATTGGGAGGTATGAGTGACTGTGAGGTGCTGAGTGACTACTGATGAGTGATGATTTGTCCCGAGGAGCGGTTTATGATGATACTTCTGTTGAGTTATGATTACGATTCATTTCATCCTTTTATACTGATATTTTGGGAATTTTACAGTGAAACATTGGAAAATATACTTGTTTAAAGGATTTTTACGGGAATTGGTTTTCAAACATATGTACTAGATGTTTACTTTATTAAGACTCAGTATTTTTACTATTTGTGAATTGATGTTTGGTACTGTGTGATTCTTATCTTCATACTTGAATTATTTTCATTACTACTTAGTTGGCGTACTCATCATTACTCTTTGCACCTCTGTGTGCAGATCCAGGTACTAGTTCTGAGCAGTAATCATCTGAGTCCGATCGGCGTCAGCATTCGGGATTTCGAGGTAGTTGTCTAGCGTCCACAACTTCTCCATTTCCCTTCCTTCATTAGTATTTAGTATCATGTTCTAAGACATTGTTTTATGACATTAGCAGTGTTAGTATTATTCTTAGATGCTCGTGATTAGTTGACTCCAATTCTGGGGAATAGTTTTAGACTGTTAGATTATATTATGATTTGTTAAAGACTTAGAAGATTTTATACTTGTTATTAATGACTTTTGGTAAAGTTTATTAAAGGAATTGTGTAATTATGTAATAGTGGCTAGCCTAGTTCCACGATAGGCGCCATCACGACTAGTTAGTATTTGGGGTCGTGACAGTTTCATGAGGTTCTGCGTAATATGGGTATTCTGGAGACCAATGGGGTCGATTTCGCGGCTTTTCAGAGTACTGGTTCCTCCAAGAAATGGTGGAGGGACTATTTGTTGACTAGGCCAGTTGGATCACCTGCTCTGACTTGGGATCAGTTCTCTCATCTCTTTTTGGAGAAGTTCTTGCATGTTACTACTCGAGAGGAGAAGCGTCGTCAGTTTAAGCCACTTCAACAGGGCAGCATGACTGTCACCCAGTATGAGAATCGTTTTGTGGATTTATCTAGACATGCCATTCTATTGTTTCCCTTGGACAGAGAGAGGGTCAGACGGTTTATTGATGGCCTTGCTCAGCCCATCAGTTTGCAGATGGCCAAGGAGACAGGAACCAAGATTTCTATTCAGGACGCGGCTAATATAGCTGGGAGGGTTGAGTCAGTTATTGGGATGGGAGGTCAGGGGTCAGACAAGAGACCTCGCCATTCCGGTGGTTTCAACGGTGCCTCATATGGAGGCGGGACTTCATTTAGCAGAGACCATTCTTCCAGGCCATTCCATCCAGTACTACAGGCTTCACATGGTACTTCCGGAGGTCGCGGTACTTATATGCCTCCTTCTGCTCAGCTAGTCTATAGTGCTCCTTCAGCCCCTATCAGAGCACCTCCTTTGCAGAGTTATTATCGTGGTCAGCTGACTCGTCAAGGTCAGTCCTCATATCAAGAGGGTTGTTTTGAGTGTGGTGAATATGGGCATATTCGTAGATCTTGTCCGAAGTTTCTAGGTAATCAACATCAGTACAAGGGTTCTCGTGCCATAGTTCTGGCACCACCTGCCCAGCCAGCAAGGGGTAGGGGTCAGGTAGTAAGAGGTAGAGGCCAGAATGTTAGAGGTGGAGGTCAGATAGCTAGAGGTGGAGGAAAGCCCACTAGAGGTGGAGGTCCTCCCAGAGGTGTGGTTCAGGGTGGCGTGGCCGAGCCCCGACTATATGCATTTCCTTCCAAGCCTGAGGCGGAGTCCTCCGACGCTGTTATTACAGGTATCATCTCAGTTTGTGATAGAGCTGCTTCAGTTTTGTTTGATCCGGGGTCTACTTATTCTTATGTATCATCCTATTTTACCTCGTATTTGAATGTGCCTCGTGATTCCTTGAGTATTCTTGTTTATGTGTCTACACCGTTGAGGGATGCTATTGTGGTAGATCGTGTGTATTGTTCGTGCGTGGTAGTCATTGAAGGTCTTGAAACTGGTGTGGATCTTTTACTTCTAGACATGGTTGATTTTGATGTTATATTGGGCATGGATTGGTTGTCGCCCTATTATGCCATCTTGGACTGTCATGCCAGGACAGTTACTTTAGCATTGACGGGGTTGCCTCGATTAGAATAGAAAGGGACTCCTGGTCATTCTCCCAGCCGGGTGATTTCATATGCTAAGGATCGCCGCATGGTGGAGAAAGGGTGTTTGGCTTATTTGGCTCATATCGTGATTTCGATGCCGATGTTTCTTCCATAGAGTCAGTTCCTATCGTTCGTGGGTTTCCTGATGTATTTCCTGCAGACCTGTCGGGGGATGCCACCCGACATGGATATTGATTTCTGTATTGATGTGGCTCCGGGCACTCAGCCCATTTCCATTTCTCCATATCGGATGGCCCCACCAGAATTGAAAGAAATGAAAGAGCAGTTGAAAGATTTGCTAGATAAGGGTTTCATCAGACCTAGTGTCTCACCTTGGGGTGCACCGGTTTTGTTTGTAAAGAAGAACGATGGGTCGATGAGGATGTGTATAGATTACCAGCAGCTGAATAAAGTTACTATCAAGAATAAGTATCTATTGCCGAGAATTGATGACCTATTTGATCTGCTTCAGGGTGCTAGGGTATTTTCGAATTGATTTGAGGTCGGGCTATCATCAGCTGAAGATTAGGGTGTCCGATGTTCCTAAGACAGCCTTTCGGACGAGGAATGGGCACTATGAATTTTTGGTTATGTCTTTTGGGCTGACTAATGCTCCAGCAGCCTTTATGGACTTGATGAATCGGGTTTTCAAGCCCCACCTGGACTCTTTCATGATCGTGTTCATTGATGACATTCTTATATACTCCCGCAGTCGGGAAGAGCATGAGCATCACCTCCGTATAGCACTACAGACTTTGAGAGCTAATCAGTTGTATGCCAAGTTTTCAAAATGTGAGTTCTGGTTGGATTCAGTATCCTTCTTGGGTCATATTGTATCAGCTGAGGGTATTCAGGTTGATCCTAAGAAAATTGAGGCAGTCAAGAACTGGCCTAGACCCACGACAGCCACGGAGATCAGGAGCTTCTTGGGTATGGCGGGTTACTACTGTCGTTTTGTGGAGTGGTTCTCATCCATAGCAGCCCCAATGACTAAATTAACTCAGAAAGGTGCCCCATTTAAATGGTCAGATGAGTGCGAGGTGAGCTTTCATAAGCTCAAGATAGCCTTGACTTCAACACCGGTGTTGGTTTTACCATCAGGTTCGGGTTCTTTCGCGGTGTATTGTGATGCTTCTCAAGTTGGCCTTGGAGCAGTATTGATGCAGGATGGCAGGGTGATTGCATATGCGTCTTCGCAGCTGAAAGTCCATGAGAAGAATTATCCTGTTCATGACTTAGAGTTGGCATCCATTGTCCATGCATTGAAAATTTGGACGCATTATCTTTATGGCGTGTCGTGTGTGGTTTTTACTGACCATCACAGTCTCTAGTACTTATTCAAGCGGAAAGATCTAAATTTGAGGCAGCGAAGATGGTTAGAGTTACTGAAGGATTATGATGTCACCATATTATATCATCCAGGAAAGGCCAACGTGGTGGCCGATGCATTGAGTACGAAGGCGGTGAGTATGGACATTTAGACTTTCAGTCGGTGAGAGACTGTTAGCTTCGGACATTCAGACGTTGGCTAATCAGTTCGTGAGGTTGGATATTTCTCCCAGTAGTGTTATAGCTTGTACAGTCGCTCGGTCTTCTCTAATTGAGCGTATCCGGGAGCGGCAGGATGATGACCCCCATTTGATGGTCCTTAGGGACACAATTCGGAGCGGTGGTGCCAAGCAGGTTACAGTCAGAGATGATGGTGTCTTGAGGATGCAGGGCCGGATATGTGTGCCTAATGTTGATGGCCTTCGTGAGTTGATCCTTGAGGAGGCTCACAATTCTAAGTATTCGATTCACCCAGGGGCAGCCAAAATGTACCAAGATTTGAGGCAGCATTATTGGTGGAGAAGGATGAAAAAGGACATTGTTTCGTATGTGGCTCATTGCTTAAATTGTCAGCAGGTAAAGTATGAGCATCAGAGACCCGGCGGTTTGCTTCAGTAGATTGAGATTCCTGAGTGGAAGTGGGAGCGTATCACTATGGACTTCGTTGTTGGACTCCCACGGACTCATAGGAAATTTGACGCAGTTTGGGTTATTGTGGATAGGCTGACTAAATCAGCACATTTCATTCCTGTGGCAAGTACTTATACTTCGGAGCGGTTGGCTGAATTATATATCCGGAAGATTTTTCGCCTTCATGGTGTTCCCGTGCCTATCATTTCTGATCGGGGTACGCAGTTTACTTCGCACTTTTGGAGGGCAGTTCAGCGTGAGTTGGGTACCCGAGTAGAGTTTAGTACAACATTTCACCCTCGGACTAGCGGGTAGTCCGAGCGTACCATTCAGATATTGGAGGATATGCTCTGCGCTTGTGTTATTGACTTTCGGGGTTCGTGGGATCAGTTCTTGCCGTTAGCGTAGTTTGCTTATAATAATAGCTACCAGTTGAGCATTCAGATGGCTCCTTATGAGGCATTATATGGTAGACGGTGCAAATCGCCAGTTGGATGGTTTGAGCCGGGAAAGGCTCGCTTACTGGGCACAGACTTAGTTCAGGAGCCCTTGGATAAGGTCAAGATTATTCAGGAGAGACTTCGTGCAGCTCAGTCTAGGCAAAAGAGTTATGCCGATCGTAAGGTGCGTGATGTAGCATTCATGGTTGGAGAGAGAGTATTGCTTCGTGTATCGCCCATGAAGGGTGTTATGAGGTTTGGGAAGAAGGGCAAGTTGAGCCCTAGATATATCGGGCCATTTGAGATTCTTGATAGAGAGGGGGGTAGCTTATAGACTCGCGTTGCCTCCAGGTTTATCCTCAGTTCATCCGATATTCCACGTGTCTATGCTCCGGAAATATCGTGGTGACCCGTCCCACGTGTTAGATTTCAGCTCTGTCCAAGTGGACAAAGACCTGACTTATGAGGAGGAGTCGGTAGCCATTTTAGACCGGTATGTTCGTCAGTTGAGGTCTAAGAGTTATCCTTCAGTTCGAGTATAGTGGAGAGGCCAGCCCGTTGAGGCAGCTACTTGGGAGTCCGAGTCGGACATGCAGAGTAGATATCCACACTTGTTCTCCAATTCAGGTAATTTTCTATGTCCGTTCGAGGACGAGCATTTGTTTTAGAGGTGGAGATTGTGATGACCCAAGGGGTACTTTTATGAATTTAGACTCCGTTCTAGTCTTAATAGCCCTAAAAAGATAAATTTTAAATACCTCGATTTGCGTGCGCAGTCGGGGCATGGAACCGGAAAGCTTTTATGTGAAAATATGAGAAATAGCAATTTCTAGGGTTAAAATTTGATTATAGTTGACTTTGGTCAACATTTTGAGTAAAAGGACCCGGATCCGTGTTCCGACAATCCTGGGAGGTCTGCAGTAAAATATGGGACTTGGACGTATGCCTGGAAATGTATTCCGCGGTCCCAAGACATAGAAATAAATTTTTGAAAGAAATTATTTTCCTGAAATACTTATGAAATAAAGAAAAGAATTAATATTTGAAACCATTGGTATCGGACCCGTATTTTGGTTCCGAAGCCCGGTATAGATTTGTTATAGTATTTACAGATTTACTGTGAAATTTGGTGAAAAACGGAGTTTATTTGACGTGATTCGTACATCCGGTTGAGAAATAATGAACTTTAAGTGTGCTTGAGAAAAATGATGAGTTTTGAGGTTTAATTCATAGTTTTGCATGTTATTTTCATGATTTGATCGCCCGAGCAAGTCCATATGATGTTTTTAGACTTGCGTGCATGTTTTGTTTAGAGCCCCGAGGGCTCGAGTGAGTTTCGGATAGGCCACGGGATAATTTTTACACTTGAAAAGTTGATGGTTTTCTGTTGTTAGTGCACAGCATTTTTTACATTGCGTTCGCGTTGCCACTGATGCGAACGCAAAGAGTAAATTGAGTTGGGGGCCTGTTTGTTCAGTGCGAACGCGAGGCCCATTATGCGAACGCGATGGGCTGGGGGAAGGACCCTACGCGAACGCGTGCGAGCCCTCGCAAACGCACAGTGCATCTGGGCCTGGGGTAGGGGGTTGGCATTTGTACTGTGCGAACGCGATCCACTGATCGCGAGCGCGGTGAAGCCGGGCCCTAAAGTTATGCGAACGCGGCGAGCCCTATGCGAACGCATGGAAGGCCTGCCGAGCTATTTAAATACTCTTTTAAAAAAACGGGAAGACTTTTTCTTCTTCAAATTTTCGAACCTCACAACCCTAGGAACGAATTTCTTCACCAAAGTTCATCCCCAAGTTGTTGGTAATCAATTCTAAACTTTACTATTTCAATTACTCATTATTTTTCATCACTTTTAAATCAAACACTAAGAATTTTCATGGTAAAAATTGAGGGTTTGGGTAGAATTAAGGAATTTGGTAAAAACCGAATCTTTACTCGAATTGAGGTCAGATTTCGAAACTAATTGTATATTCGGGTTCGTGGGTGAATGGGTAAACGTAATTTGGTCCGAACCCCGAGTTTAGACCAAGTAGACCCAGGGTCTGGTTTTCACTTTTTTTGAGAAAAACTTAGGAAAAATTATGATTTTCAATAAAGTTAGTTCCTTTAGCCTTAATTAATGATATTAAGTTAATTATGATTAGATTCGAGCAAGTTAGAGCACGATTCTAAAGGAAAAGCTATAATTGAGCAGTGAGTGGCCTGCGAAGTTGAAATAAGTGCTTGGTTTAACCTTGACTTGAGGGAATAGGAATCCCCAACTTATTTTTTATGTGAATTTGCATGTGTGTGGTGTATAGGTGAGGTGACGAGTATCTATGCACCACCAAATTGCATGTTAAGCATGATTCCTTCCTCGTTTCCAATTTAATTGATTCATGTCTTAATTGTTCTATGTTCATTATTGTTTCTATGACTACTTGGCTTTGTTACTTTGTTGTTAAGTCTTGTTGTAGTTATTTTGGAAGAGTATTGGTTGTTTATTTGGTTTCCTTGTGGTACGTAAAGGTTGAGTAGTTTGGCATTATTTTTACGAGATACATATTTATGTTCCTGTTGGTTTCATGGGTGAGAGGATATTGATGAAGTTTATGAGAAAATACAGTTTCTTATTTATAATGATTGAGACAAAAATATTGTGAAAGGCTTGGCCTTAATTGTGAAATTTATAAATAAATTGATATGATATGTCTGGTGGGAGCGGGTTGCACGCTGCAACAAGGAGTGATAAGGGTGGACATGTGGGATTGGATTGCACGCCGCAACAGGAGAAATAAGGGTGATATATTTAGGGAGAAGCAATAAGGGTGGACAGGTGGGAGCGGGTTGCACGCCGCAACAAGGAGAAATAAGGGAGGACACTTATGTTTTACTGATTTTCAAAGAAAACAAAGATTTGGAAAACTTACTGTTTTACTTTATTATTTTTCATAAGTTTTCTGTTCTCAGCGTCTGGGTTAAGAGAACAAGGGAAAACCGAAGGACTCTGCGGGGAAGTAAATAATCTGATTGATATTTCTACTCTCGGCGGAATTCGTGATTCGCACGCTTCGTCCTAGAACAGCGACGAGATCCATAGCCTTGCCAAATTTGCCGTCGATGAGCACAACAAGAAGGAGAATACAATGATCGAGTTGGCCAGAGTTGTGAAGGCGCGAGAGAAAGTTGTTGCTGGTACACTGCACCATCTGACTCTTGAGGTCATAGATGCTGGAAAAAAGAAACTCTATGAGGCTAAGGTTTGGGTCAAACCATGGTTGAATTTCAAGGAACTTCAAAAAATCAGTCATGTTGAAGATGTTCCTACCTTAACTTCTTCAGATCTAGGTATTAAGCAAGAAGAGGAAGGCTCTAGATTTAAATCAGTGCCTGTGCATGATCTGGTGGTTCAAGAAGCTGCAGAGCATGCAATTAAGACCATCCAGCAGAGATCCAACTCACTACTTCCATATGAACTCCAAGATATTGTTCATGCAAATGCTAAGGTCATTGAGGAGGACAATATGAATCTTCATATGCTCATCAAAACTAGCATGGGAGGGAAGCAAGAAAAGTTCAAAGTTCAAATGCACCACAATAAAGAAGGTGCCTTCCAACTGAATCATATGGAGCCTGACCACTCCTAAACTGTTGAACTAGCTCCGGAGGTCCTTTACCTCTTTAAAATTTTAAGAAATGTTCCCACTATGGAACTATGGGAGATACATAATCTATCTTTGAAGTAAATAAGCATGTAACCTGCACAATATTTGTATTTCTGCTTGTATTTTATCTGAAGTTGGTCTTCTGTTTCTAAAAAAAATCTATTTTCTTGATAGTTAAAAAATGGAAATTGAATAAGAAATAGAATATGTACCTCACATATAACTTCAGCAGTTTCTGAATGAACCTATGTGGGTAAGCATTTGGCTTAGGAACATTACCTTTAATTCTTTAAAATATAGTGATTGTGAGATAACAATCATACAAAGAGAATTGGAGGAGAGTAAAACCTTCAGTAGTTGTTCTGTTAGTTTGTCGCTGGAGCCTCCATATATTAGCGAATATTAAACCGAAACCGTACCTAAATACTTTGGTACGGTATTTGGTATACACAAATAATAAACCGAATACCAAAATACCGAGATTATTTGGTATACCCACCCCTACCCCTACCTGTGTTTGGGTGTCACCATCCCTGCCATCATCTGGGGAATCATTAGAACTATCAAGATTAATTAAGGCAGGTGTGGTGGATTGAACTGCTGCATCGGTGGCCTGAGGATGAGAAGAATCACTAGACAGACCCAGGCTATCTGAAGAGCTTGATGTTGTAGGCTCGTTGACAGGACGCCTAGGTTGAGATTGAGCCTCTGCCCGGGCTGCACCACTATCCCCCTCCGCAACCTCCCGTGAGGGGGACATATTCGCTGGACTCTGATGGTTCGGGAGTTGGCCTCCGGAGTGTTGTATTGTTCCCTATAATCTTTCTCGGGCCCAGGGGTGATGCTGTTTGTTTACCCCTTCTACGACCCCGGAAGGAATCTCCCCTTCCGGGTTGTTTGTCTAAGGCACCTCTTGATCTAACCATTGTCTGCAAAACATGCCAAAGAAAGATCATTAGTATATGGTATACAATTACCCAATAGAAGCACAGAGGTATATATTGCAGAGGATCAACTCAGTTGTACACAAGCAAATCCGTTGTCAGCGAAAGTGACTGCTGCAGCGGAATGGTCACCGTTTCAGCGAAAAAATAACCGCTGCAGCAGAATGGTGGGGATCAGAGTACCCACTCTCTAAAGTTGCAAACCGCTGACCGCAGAAAAATGGGCGCGGCCGCGAAAGTCTAACCGCTGAAGCGGAAAAACAAACGCGGCCGCGGAATCTATTTTGCCATTCTCTGAATCTCAATTCCATGTTAGTGGAAAAGTGGCCGCTGCTACGGAAAGCTAATCACTGTCAGCGGAATAATGGGCGCTGCAGCGAAAATGTACAATCAAAAATTCCAAGCACTGAACAATTCTCTAACCGCGAATTTTTGGTCCGCTGCAGCGGAATTCAAAATAAACACGCACTGACAGCTTTTTTCCACGAGCTAGGGTTTAACAATCTAACAAAATTAGACATGAATTACTTGAAATTGAAAACCCTAGACCCTATTAGGCAAGAACAATTCATTACCCATTCATTAATACCACTTGGTGAAACATGCTCATAAATTAGGTCTCTAATATCAAGAAAGAAAAAATTAAGAAGAAACAAAACAAAAAAAGTAAAAATGTATAAGTAGAATCAAAGAATTGAACATAACAACAGTGAGAATTGATGTAGGATGCAAACTTGTTAGATGGGTGAAGCTTAGATGCACAGTGAGGGCTAGGGTGAACAGTAACAAAGGGGGCTCTGAGATGTTAAAGTGAGAAAAGGGTAAAAGTAGGGCGTCCCCATCTATTTATACTTAAATTTGGGACCCCACACCGACTCACCTAGCGCGACAGCGGAATTTTACCGCTGACCGCGCTTTTTGCCTTTAGAAGAACTGGGGCTTGAACATCTCCGTTGTCAGCAAAATTCTGAACGCTGCAGCGGAAACAAACTTCAGAGAGTTTGATTTTTTGGGTTCCATCAGTCCGCATCCGCGGAACAGAACCGCCCCAACGCAATTGAAACCGCTAACCTCAGAATTTTGAACGCGGCAGCGATTTTGTGCAGCCTTAGCCCATTTTCCAAAAATTGTCACCCTGCAATGCATTAACCATGTCCTACACAAATCTCACAAACAGGTTAGTTCAAGAAAATCTAATCTAAGAAGAAGAAACAAAAAAAGAAAGGAAAAAGCACTTGGGTTGCCTCCCAAGAAGCGTCTGATTTAACATCGCGGCACGACACAGGTTACCATGATCAATTGAACTTCAAAAAAACCACCGCGTGGATATCCTCAATCTTCCCCAAGTAGTGCTTGACCCGATGCCCATTCACACAAAAAATTTCACCATTTTTGTTTTTTAGATCAAGGGCACCAAAAGATGTGACCAACACCACCTCGAATGGACCACTCCATTTTTATTTGAGCTTGCTCGGGAAGAGACGCAACCGAGAGTTAAAGAGTAATACCAAATTGCCCACTTTGAATTCCCAGTTCTTGGCATACTTGTCATGCAATTACTTCATTTTCTCCTTATACAAAGAAGAGCTTGAATAGGCATGAAACCTAAACTCGTCAAGCTCATTGAGATGATCAACACGGAGATTTGTAGCAGTGTCCCAATCCAAATTCAACTTCTTCAAAGCCCATAATGCCTTGTGATCCATCTTAACCGGCAAGTGGCATGATTTCCCATACACCAACCGGTACGAGGACATACCGATCGGGTTCTTGAATGCAGTCCTATATGCCCATAGTGCATCATCAAGCTTTTTTGACCAATCGGTCCTATTGGCATTCACAGTCTTGGACAAGATGTTCTTGATTTCCTGATTTGAAACTTCAACTTTCCCACTAGCTTGAGGATGGTAAGGAGTGGACACTTTGTGATTTACCCCATACTTGGCAAGCAACGTATCAAAAGCCTTATTACAAAAATTAGATCCCCTGTCACTTATGATTTCCCGAGGTGTTCCAAACCGTGTGAAAATGTTCTTCTTGAGAAAAGAAACTACACTCTGGGATTCATTGTCGGGAAAAGCCGTGGCCTCGACCCACTTTGAGACATAATCCACCGCCACAAGAATGTAGGTATTACCACACGAACTAACAAACAGGCCCATGAAGTCTATGCCCCACACATCAAATATATCAACTTCAAGGATCGTTGTGAGGGGAATTTCATCCTTCTTTGATATGCCACCCGCTCTTTGACACTCGTCGCATCTATTTACCAATTCACTCGCATCTTCATACAAAGTTGGCCAATAAAACCCACAACTCAAAACATTAGAAGTTGTCCTTGCCCCACTGTGATGACCACCATAGGGCGAGGAATGAGAAGAATCAAGAATGGTCATTTGCTCTTCCTCGGGAACACATCGGCGAATAACTCCATCATTGCAAATTTTAAACAAGTATGGCTCATTCCAATAGTAATCCAAGTTGTCCCATCTAAGCTTCTTCCTTTGGTTAGAAGAGAGCTCACACGGGACAATACCGGTAACAAGAAAGTTGAAGATGTCCGCAAACCAAGGCATGTCATGCATGGAGATAGAAAGGAGCTGCTCATCTGGAGAGGCATCATTGATCTCAAGACCATCTTTTGGCCTTCCTTGCTCCTCTAACCGGGACAAATGATCGACAACATGATTTTCGCTCCCCTTTCTATCAACAATCTCAAGATCAAACTCTTGAAGCAAAAAGACCCACCTCATAAGCCTAGCTTTGGAGTCCTTCTTCGTCATCAAGTACCGGAGCGCCACGTGATCGGTGTGAACAATCACCTTAGCGCCCATGAGGTAGGGCAAAAAATTTTCCATAGCAAACACAATAGCCAACAATTCCTTCTCTGTGGCAGTATAGTTAACTTGAGCATCGTTCATGGTTTTGCTAGCATAATATATGGGATGAAAAATTTTGTTCACCCGTTGTCCCAAGATCGCTCCCACCGCCACATCACTTGAGTCACACATGAGCTCAAAGGGAGAGCTCAATTTGGTGCGGTGATTATTGGAGTGGTAGTTAACTTGTACTTCAACAACTCAAAGGCTTTTATACATTTCTCATTGAACTCAAACTTGGCGTCCTTCTCCAATAACCTTCATAGGGGATTTATCACTTTGGAAAAATCTTTAATGAATCGGCGGTAAAATCCGGCATGCCCAAGGAAACTTCGGACTCCCTTGACGGAAGTCGGAGGAGGCAACTTGGAGATAACTTCGATATTGGCTTTATCCACTTCAATGCCATCTTTTGAAATCTTATGGCGGAGGACAATGCCCTCCTCGACCATAAAATGGCATTTCTTCAAATTCAACACAAAGTTGGTTCATTCACACCGGGTGAGAACTTTATCAAGATTTTGCAAACACTCCTCGAATGAGTCCCCAACCACATTGAATTCGTCCATGAAGACTTCGAGATAATCCTCTACCATATCCGTGAATATCGCCATCATGCACCGCTGAAATATAGTGGGTGCATTGCACAATCTGAATGGCATCCTAGAGAAGGCAAATGTCCCGTACGGGAAGGTGAATGTT
The DNA here is from genome assembly GCA_005239495.1 of Nicotiana undulata. Lineage (NCBI taxonomy): Eukaryota > Viridiplantae > Streptophyta > Magnoliopsida > Solanales > Solanaceae > Nicotiana > Nicotiana undulata. The sequence continues at coordinate 7,216 of MDKH01144073.1, read as the reverse complement.
GTTTTCTCCTGATCTTCTAAGGCTATAAGTAGTTGGTTGTAACCTGAATACCCATCCAAGAAACAATAGAAGGCCCGCCCAGCAAGTCTGTCAAGCATCTGGTCCAAAAATGGCAAAGGAAAGTGATCCTTTCGGGTCACCTTGTTCAACTTCCTATAATCCATATAAACCCTCCATTCAGTCACGGTCCGAGTGGGAATTAGCTCATTCTTATCATTTTTCACCACTTTCATACCACCCTTCTTCGGAACATATTGCACTGGTGAAGTCCAAGCATTGTCAGAGATTGGATAAATAACTCCAGCATCGAGCCACTTGATTATCTCCTTTTTTACCACCTCTTGCATCGCCTCGTTCAACCTCCGTTGATGTTCTACAGAAGGTTTTGCATAATCTTCAAGAATGATTTTGTGCATGCAAAAGGCAGGGCTTATGCCCCAAATATCTTCTAGAGTCCATCCAATTGCTTTCTTTCTCCTTTGGAGCACCTCGAGGGTTGAGTCTATCTGCACTTGGGTTAAACAAGCAGAAAGTATAACAGGTAAAGTACAAGCAGGGCCTAAAAATTCATAGGAACATCATCTTGTTGCATATCATCATCATCATTAACAACCCTCTTCTACTTGGAAGAACTAGCCTCACCACCTCGACCACTCCTTGTGGTCACTGCCATTGCATGTCCGGTGTTATTGTTGTTGTTCCCATCATTTGGGTTCACCACCGTGTCACTAGGTAGTGCCCCCTTAGGGCGAGTGTCCAAAGCTTGCGATATTTTCCCCATTTGGACCTCAAAATTATGGATGGAGGTAGTGTGGGAGGCAATTTGAGCATCTAAATCCGCATTCTGCTCCATCATCTATTTAAACATATGTTCGATCCGGCCCATATCATTGCTTGATGAACTTTGACCTTGGGATTGATAGGGGTGGATTGTTAGGTTGTTGGTACATCAGGGGCCTTTGAAAGCCTGACCCCCGATTACCGTTTCCACCCCAATTGCTATTGTTGTTCCCATTCCAATTGTTGTTGTTGCCTCCCAATTGTTGATTGTTGTTCCCCCAGTTGCTAGAGTTGTTATTTTTATTCCAATTTTTTTGCCCTTGATTGTTCCAATTTTGGTTGTTCCCTTGAGATCTCCACTGTTGGTTAGAAGCATTGTTCCTTTGTTATTGGAAATTGTTTGCATACATCACATCCTCATTTTGTTTATCATAGGAATCATCATTGTTGTATCCACTAACACCTTGCTCACTTTGATCATTGTTGCTTTGCATTTGATTGCCTCGTTGTCTTTGCTTGTTGACCAAAAGATTGACCCCTTCCATAGCATTCACTTGCTTTGGTCCTTGGATTTGCTGAAGATGTGCCTTGGCAAGTTGATTCATCGTTGTTGTTAGCTCAGCAATGGCCTGGCCATGGTCTTGAAGTTCTTTATGGAGGTTGATCACACTTGGGTCACCTTGGGGCACATTAGCCCGACTTTGCCATGCTGACGAAGTGTCAGCCATTTCATCAAGAATATCACATGCTTCATTATAAGATCGCTTCATGAAGTTCCCCTCAGCTAATTGGTTGACCACACACTGATTGGTCATATTAATGCCCCGGTAGAATGTTTGTTGTATCATAGCCTCGGTCATTTCATTGTTGGGGAATTCGATCTCTCAAAGCTACCATGTGTCCGGGAGAGAAAAACTTGCCAATGAACTTGTTCGCCAACTCATCCCATGTAGAGATAGAATGGTTGGGGAGTCGTTCAAGCCAATCCAGTGCTTTCCCTCGGAGAGAGAAAGGAAATAGTCTGAGCCTCAAAGCATCATCCGATACATTGGTTTGCTTGCTCCCCCAACAGGTATCCACAAATCCTTTTAAGTGTTTGCAAGCATTCTGATGGGGAGCACCCGTGAAATATCCTCGCTGCTCCAGAAGTTTCAACATGAAATTCGCGATTTGAAAATTTCCTGCCCGGATTCTGGGTGGGACAATTGAACTGGCATATCCCTCATTCGGAAGCACCCGAGGAGTTGCTCTTGGAGGAGGCGGGGGAGGGTCTAGAATATTGTCATTGGCATTGGTCTGGCGGCCTCATCTTTGAGCTTGAGGTACTAGATGCACCTCATCTTCCCCGTTATCATCTACCTCCTCCCCCGATATAACATTTCCCAAAGGATCAACCATATGTACCTGTAGCGATTTAAACACACAAGTTAACAAATAGAAGGAAAGAAAAACAATCTACACAACTATTCGAATAGATAGCCAACACTGTTTTAACTCCCTGACAACGGCGCCATAAAGTGATCGAGTCCCACCTATGCCACTATAGAATGGCAAGGCAAGGTCGATGTAGCTTTTACCCGATAGGATCGGGATCTAAATCCACAGGGAGTTAGATGATGGGAGTTGAGTTTCTATCCGATTTAGGAGCGTGTATTGTTCTTAATTACTCTTCTAAACATGGGTTGATTTGATTCTATACTAAGTATAATACTAAATATTGCTACTATCAAGCTAGCTACAATATTTTTGTGGGATTTTATCAAGTTATAAAAAGCACTAGGGATGCAACTTACCCCTAGGCGAGTATCTAACGGGATTTAAAATCTAGGATAAACTTGTTGGTCATGGGTGTATTGGTAAAAAATATAGTCTTACACGTGTACAGATTTTAGATGACTCAGCTAGCCAGGTGGACCAATCAAAATATCACACGCGGATGCGAGATAAAGAGGTACGGGCAATGCAAGGAATTAGCCACGGAAAAGATCACTAAAGAAAAAAGGCATGGTCACAGCGAATCCAGACACAATAACAGACCGATTCAAAGATCAGCAATCAATGCCTCGTACGTTACACAATTCCTAAAATAACAGTTACTAGTCATTTTTATAACGCCTCATAAATGTAATAATTAAGCATTAAATAGGCTTCATGACAGTAATACAAACGTTGTACTAGGAAAACATTCCTATAAAAGGAATGTCAATGTAACAAACAGGGGATCGGATTTCGAGCAATATAAGTTACTGTTTCTTTTTTATTCTCAACGATTGCTTTTTATTCTTTGTTTGATTGATCCGATTATCAGTAACCCGAGTTTTTCCTGAAATTAAGCTTTAGTCAAAAAGGTTCATTTTTTGGTTAAACAAATTGGTTCCGTTACCGGGAATCTGATAATCATCGTTTTCGCTACCAATCGATATCCTTAAAATCATGTCAAATTCCAACAACAACAACGTTGGCAATAATGACGATAACAACCAGCAAAGGAATGAAACCCCAGCTTCAACTCCTCCTCGAGGAACTCCACGAACTTCGAGAGAACTATCTCCTGAAAGAGTTGACAATCATAATAATGAACAGGCGGTGGAATCAGATCAAATAAGGCGAATGATAGCAGAGTACGTGGGACAAGCTTTGCAAGAAATTGCAAGAGGATTACCACAAGTACCTCTAATTTCACCAACCCCGAATAATACAACTCCAGTGGAAAATTTGCAAGTAGATTTAACAAATTCAACCAGGATCGAAACTCTCAATACATCTCCTGAAATACGACCAGGTACGGCTAGTGATTCAGAATTACAAAATTTATTACTAACTATGCAGAAGCAGATAAAAGAACAAAACGAACGCATCGAGCAAATTCCTGGTGTTCCACCTATTATCAAAGGAATTGATGCTGAAAGATACTCCCAACAACCTTGGAAGCCAAGTGCAGCCCCGTTGCACATACCTAAAAAGTTTAGAATGCTTGATGTCCCCAAATATGATGGCACGATTGACCCACGTGATCTCGTGATTGCTTTCACTACTGAAGTAAAAGGCAACGATTTGACAAAAGAGGAAATAGAATCAGTCCTTGTCAAAAAATTTGGAGAAACGCTCACGAAAGGAGCCTTAACCTGGTATGCTCTCCTCCCTGAAAACTCTATAAATTCTTTTGCTGAACTTGCAGATTCATTTATAAAAGCACATTCTGGTGCACAAAAAGTGGAAAACGAATGGAAGATATCTTCAAAATAAAGCAAGGTGACAAAGAATTGCTCCATGAGTTTGTAGACAGGTTTCAAAGAGAAAGAATGCAACTACCAAGGGTGCCTGACAATTGGGCAGCTATGGCATTCACGAGCAATTTGAACGAAAAAAGTTCAGAAGCTGCGAGACGACTTAAAGAAAGTCTAAGAGAATTCCCAGCCACAACATGGAATGACGTATACAACAGGTACAGTACTAAACTAAGAATTGAAGAGGATATAATCACACAATCAAAAGACGAAGAATACCACAGAACAAGGCAGCCAGAATCAGAGAAAAAGTCAGGTAAAAACAGGTATGATCCTTATTTAGGACCTTTAAGACGTGACCCACGTCCAAGGTTCGAAAATACAAAACTTTCAGGAAGAGATACGAACTCATCCTCCTTAAGATCCAGGAGAGATCAAGATGAACAATTCCGGAATATTACCCGAATTGGACACCATAACTTTAACATAAGCAGCACTGAACTGATCTCAGTACTAAAAAGTATGGGAGACAAAGTTAAATGGCCAAAAGAAATGCGTTCCAACCCTAACAGGAGGAACCTCGATCAATAGTGTGAATTCCATAACGATCACGGCCATAGAACGGTAGACTGTAGGTACTTACAAGGTGAAATAGAATATTTATTAAAACAGGGTTATCTAACAAACTTGTTCAGTGATAAAGGTAAACAGGCTTATATGAAGAACAGGCAGGAACCACCAAAGCCACCTTCCCCAAAACGAACTGTTAATGTGATACACGGAGGAGAAGAAGTAAACGGGATAATCTGCCAGTTAACTTCAAAAATCACAAACACCAACGGAAAGCGGATTCGAAAAGAAATTAATGAAGAGCAAATATATTTTAACGACGCAGACTTTGGAGGATTAACACTTCCACACAATGACGCATTGGTAATATCTTTACTAATTCATGATACTAATGTTAAAAGAGTGTTGATTGATCCAGGTAGTTCAGTCAAAATTATTTTGATAAAAGTTGTAGAGGAAATGCTAGTAGAAAATGCATTGATTCCAAAGGCTCAAGCCATATCTGGGTTTGACAACTCAACAGTGATAACTAAAGGTGAGATTGAACTCAACACTTACGCTGAAGGAGTTATCAGAAATACGAAATTTCAAGTCATTGATACGGAGATGGCTTATAACGTCATTCTGGGAAGACCATGGATTCATGATATGAAAGCAATACCATCTACTCTACATCAAGTAATAAAATTCCCTTCCAAATGGGGGATAAGAAAGATCAGGGGCGACCAACAAGCCTCAAGAAATATTAACTCAATATCTCTTAGAAGTAAAAGAGATGTAGAAAAAACGGCGAATCATCAAACAGAGGTTTATCAACAAACAGGTACGACACAAACTTCTAGTCAGTTACGAATCAAAGAAATAGATATTCTAATAGGTACGGAAGAAGATCCTGCGAGCATCAAGAATAAAGCAGAACTAACGAACGTAGATTCCAGGCCAGATTTCATTCATGAATCAGAAGAAGAAAAATGTATCAAAACAACTGCTGAAGAACTCGAGGTTGTTCCCATCTCAGAACAGGAGCCCGAAAGAAAAATTTACGTTGGCGTGAAGTTATTAGAAAGACTGACTCCAGAACAAAAAGGTACGCTCATCAATTATTTAAAAGCTAATGAAGATTGTTTCGCCTGGTCCCATTCGGACATGATAGGTATCCCGCCAGAAGTGATAACTCACAAACTAAATGAAGATACATCGTTTGTACCTATTAAACAAAAGAAATGAAAGCAAGGATCTTTCAAAAATCGAGTGATCGATGAAGAAATTCAGAAGCTTCTAAATATAGGTTCGATACGAGAGGTAAAGTACCCTGACTGGCTAGCTAACACCGTAGTGGTACCTAAAAAGAACGGCAAATGGCGGGTATGTGTTGATTATACTGATTTAAATAAAGCATGTCCCAAAGATTCATTTCCCTTGCCACATATAGATCAAATGATTGATGCAACCACGAGTCATAAATTATTAAGTTTTTTAGATGCATATTCTGGTTATAACCAAATCAAAATGGATCCCATCGATGAAGAAAAAACTTCTTTTATTACTAACCGGGGGACTTATTGCTATAAAGTTATGCCCTTTGGATTAAAAAATGCAGGTGCCACTTATCAAAGACTAGTAACAAAAATGTTCCAAGAACATCTGGGTAAAACAATGGAAGTTTACATTGATGATATGCTTGTAAAATCCACACAAGCAGTAGATCATCTACAACATTTATCTATCACTTTCGATATTTTACGTAAATACAACATGAAACTCAACCCAGAAAAATGTGCCTTTGGTGTACAATCTGGTAAATTTTTGGGATTCATTGTATCCAACAGAGGAATAGAGGTAAATCCAGCACAAATAAAAGCTATAGAAGAAATACCTGAAATCTTGAAAAATAAAAAAGAAGTCCAAAGATTGACAGGAAGAATAGCAGCCCTAGGGAGATTTATATCTAAATCTTCCGAAAAAGCTTTAAGTTCTTTACAGTTCTTAAAAAACAAAATCAGTTCGAATGGACTAAAGAATGTCAACAGGCTCTAAAAGACTTGAAGGCTTACTTGTCAAAACCACCATTGCTGTCAAAACCAAAAGAAGGAGAGAGATTATACATCTACCTGGCTGTCTCAGAAATTGCCGTTAGCGCAGTACTTGTAAGAGAAGAAAAAGGTAAACAATCTCCCATTTATTATGTAAGTAAAACTTTATTAGACGCAGAGACTAGATATCCGCATCTAGAAAAGTTAGCCTTAGCATTAATAATGGCATCAAGAAAATTGCGTCCTTACTTTCAATGTCATCAAATTACTGTAGTAACTTCATATCCTTTAAGGAATATTCTACACAAACAAGAATTGTCAGGAAGATTAGCCAAATGGGCTATAGAATTGAGTGAACATGATATAACATATCAACCAAGAACTGCAATAAAATCACAGATATTGGCCGACTTTATAGCTGACTTTAGTAGCAGTATTACTCCAGAAGTAGAAGAAGAATTGCAACTTTTTAATGGAATAAGTCCAGGAAAGTGGACCCTATTTACAGATGGCTCATCTAATATAAAAGGAGCAGGATTAGGAATTATCCTGATATCACCCACAGGTGAAAAAATTAGACAAGCAATCAAATGTTGTCCAATAACT
>ML254658.1:19331-65347 GCA_005239495.1 Nicotiana undulata | reverse complement strand
GGAACGGACCAGGCGTCTGCGATCGCAGACGAAGAAATGCGATCGCAGAGAGATACTACCCAGCCCCCACCTGACTCCACTAACACGCAATGCGATCGCGGAAAGCGGGATGCGATCGCGGAGAGCATCTGGGTATAAGTCTGCGATCGCGGAGGTAAACGTGCGATCGCAGAGAACAACAAATTATTTTCCCCCAATTAAACCTATGCGATCGCGAATCAATAGCTGCGATCGCAGTGAAGAAAACACCAGACACCAGCAAAATGCAATTACACCAGATTTTCTAACTTGAAACCATCCCGTTAGCCACCCTAAACTCACCCGAGCCCTCGGGGCTCAAAACCAAAAACGCACCCGTCTCCCGATACATCCTACGGACTTGTTCAAGCTTTTAAATCATCAAAATATCATCAAAAACACGGAATTAAACCTCAAAACTCTTAGAAATTTCTTAAACTTCATAAACTTCTAAATTTCCCATTTTTAATCCGAATCACGTCATTTCAAGTCCGTTTTACACCAAATTTCACAGATAAGTCACATAACATATAATAAACCTGTTCCGGGCTCCGGAACCATAATACGGGCCCGGCAACACGGTTTTCACATAATTATTCATTTTTAAAATTCATTATTATTTTCAGAAAACAATTTTCTTTAAAAATTCTTTTCTCGGGCTTAGGACCTTGGAATTCGATTCCGGGCGTATGACCAAGTCCCATATTTTCCTACGGACCCTCCGGGACCGTCGAATCACGGGTCCAGGTCTGTTTACCAGAAATGTTGACCAAAGTCAACTATATTCATTTATTAATTATCCAAACTCATTTTCATCAAATTTTCACATAATAGCTTCCCGGCTACACGCCCGGGCTGCGCACGCATAACGAGGTGAGGCTAACGGAGGCTCTCGGAGCCTAGGAACACAGATACAACTTAAATTACGTAAGATGACCTTTTGGGTCATCACAAAGGAATAGGAACTTCCTCGCAAGGCGAGCAACTAGACGGGGAGAGCCTCTCCTCTATGCGGGAGACTGTGGCAAAGCTCACAAGCGAGCTACAAGCGTCCAAGGAAAGAGAGAAACTTTGAGATTCTCAGTACCTTGGCATGCAAGCTCAGATCAAATCTCTCCTAGCTTCTGGAACTTTTCCGATTCCTCGATCTCGCGAGTCATCGCCAGAGGCTCACCTTGAACATGACTGTTCCATTCGTCCTCCCCGTCGTAGTTCCTCCCGTCCTCCCTGTGGTCATTCTTCTCGTCCTCCACAAAATGACCCTTCTCATTACCGTCTTGATAATGAAGATTCATCAAACGGTGATGATAATGATGTAGAATGAAACAATCATTGAGTAGTTGTGTATACTTTCAACTAGACAATAGAACTTTGGTTCTTTTTCGAATGGCCTTGTAATAAGTGTTAACTTATTAGTTTTGTTAGTTTAATTTTGTAGTTCTATTGAACTTTATTTTGTTGGTTTTAATATTGGTTTTAATGTTGTTGTTGTGTTATTGTTGTTGTTGTTGTGGTGTTCTTGTACTTCTTAGTGTTGTTGTTGTTGTAGTTTTTATTGTTGTTGTTGTTGTAATAGGATTTGGTATGCTGGCAGGTGGTGTAGCTGCCAAAATAGGCAGTTTCTGCATAAATAATACCCAAAAAAGCGACAAACTTTGGTCGTTATTCTATTAAAAAAAATAATTTCCTGGGATATAGCGACCAAAGTTGGTCGCCAATTTATTAAAAAAAATTAAAATTTTATACATAAGCGACCAACTTTGGTCGCTATTGTCCAGATTTTAAAAAATTAAATTTATTTTACAGACCAAAGTTGATCGCTATATTTTATATAATAAATGAATAAATAATAACGTAATTTAAATTTAGCAACCAACTTTGGTCGCTAAATTTATATTATTAAAATATTACAGCGACCAATGTTGGTCGCTTTTGTTGATACCCGTTATATTTGGTCCTTTCACCTTAGGGACCAAAGTTGGTCTTAGCGACTAAACTTGGTCTCTAACGAAAAGGGACCAACAAAAAAGCGACCAAGCCTGTTTGGACGCAGTTTGGTCGTATTTTCACTGTTTAGCGACCAACTTTGGTCGCTTTTTCCCGGATTTTTAGTAGTGCAACATTTTTCACCTTTCTCGATATCATTCCAAATGGGTGGACATCGGTCGGTTCAGTTCGATTTTATAGAATTTCGGTTGGGTTAATTCAGTTTTCGGTTTGTAATTTTAATAATCAAACCGCAAACAGACCTTTTTAAAACTATAAACCGCAAACAAATCGTATAAACCCAAAAATTGAAACCGAATAAATTGAAATTTTCGATTCGGCCGATTTTTCCTGTTCGGTCAGTTTTATGCCAAAAATTTATATTGTTAATGCAATTTAACATGCTAATTCGATTATTTTATGTAATTTCTTATATTAATTCCTTTCAAATAATCTATTATAGTATTTCATCTGGAAACTATTGTGTATTATACAATATTCGGATACAAGTAAAATTTTATCTACATGTGATTTTTGGAAGTTCTATATACCGTCTATCTTCCAGATGCGGAATTTACATTGAAACAATAAAAATAAAATAATCAAAAGCAATCGCAAATTTTAAAAATTCAACAAACTGTAAAACATATGATGCTTTTTCTTTTCTTAAAATTGACGATAGAAATTAATAACTCGCATAATAGTTTTGTTGGTCCATGGCATGTTGAAAGGACAAACTCTTCGTAAGGATGAAACCAAAGATAATATCTTTCTTTTTTCTTTTTCTCTACTTGTGCTCCCATTTTTATACATATTTGTCTAAAATCACCGGGCTTTCCTCTTAAGATTTTAGCAAGTAATTAACGTGAATAAGCTTTAAAAAGATATTTAGTTACTTATTAAACAGTTGTGACTTTTTAGAAAGGACACTTCAAATAAATTAGTTTTTTTCTTTTTTAAAAATATTACTATTATATTTTTATTTTCTATAAATAAGATAATTAAGAAGGCTATTTTGGTAATTCAACTTTTTACTTAAGGGCTTCCTATGTGATGACCCAAAATGTCATCCTGTGTAAATTTAGCTAAAACTGTGTTCCGAGGCTCCGAGAGTCTCCGTTAATCTCACCTCGATGTGCGTGCGCAGCCTGGGCGCGTAGCCGGGAAGCCTTTATGTGGAGATTTGATGAAAAGTTGAATTTATGATAATTAATTGAATAAAGTTGACTTTGGTCAACATTCTTGGTAAACGGACCCAGACCCGTGATTTGACGGTCCCGGAGGGTCCGTAGGAAAATATGGGACTGTGGCGTATGCCCGAAATCGAATTCCGAGGTCCCAAGTTCGAGAAATGAATTTTTAAAGAAAATTGTTTTCTGAAAATAATAAAGGCTTATGAAAATGAACCTCGATGTGAAACCTGTGTTTCCGGGCCCGTATTATGATACCGGAGACCGGAACAAGTTCAATATGTGTTATTTGAGTTATCTGTGAAATTTGGTAAGGAACGGACTTGATTTGACGTGTTTCGGATCAAAAATGGGAAATTGAGGGTTAATGAAGTTATAAGGATTTTCTTAAATTTGAGATTTGGTTTGGAACGTTATTTTATGTTATCGAGGTCCGAATGTGATTCTGAGACCGGGAATAGTCCCGTTATGTCAAATGTGACTTGTCTACAAAATTTGATGTCATTCCGAGTTGTATAGGTCGGTCCGGCGCATTGTTATAGAATCAAGAACTTGAAGTTTCCTAAGTTAGGATTTTAGGGGTTTTGGGATGTGATTTTGAGATTTAGCGTTGTTTTGGGTGTTCCGAAGGCTCGAGCGAGTCCGTATTATGATTTAGGACTTGTTGGTATATTTGGACGGGGGCTCGGGTGGGCCCAGGTGCCTTCCGGACACCCGACGAGGCTAAAAACCAGATAGAACAACTGATGTTGCAGTTGTTGCTGGTGTGACCGCAGGTGCGGTTGCCCAGCCGCAGGTGCGGGACCGCTCCTGCGGTCCCAGACTCGCAGGTGCGGTTCTTTTTCCGCAGGAGCGGAGTCGCAGATGCGGTCTCCAGCTCCGCAGGTGCGACCCCAGCCTGCCTTGACCATTTTTCGCAGGTGCGAGCTTTTTCTCGCCGGTGCGGGACCGCAGGTGCGGAACCCCTGTAGGCCAGATTGTTTTAAATGCCAAAACTCAGGATTTCTTCATTCCCTTCATACCAAAAACCCCATTAGAGACTTGTGATCTTGGGAAGTACACACCACGACCTAGATACTGTTAAGGTAAGTTAATTCCTTCCTAATACTAGTTTCATGCATGAATTATTAATAGGGTTTACTACTAAATTAATGGAAAATCAAGAATTGGGTAGTAAATTTAGGGTTCTTGAGAAATTGGCATATTGTCCGTTTAATGCTATGAATTCAAGTAGAAACTTCATATTAATGATCCTTAGGCTATGGGTGAGTGATTCCTCCGAGAATTTTCGAGATTCGAGCATGCGGGCCCGGGGTCGAATTGTGGTATTTTTGGAAGAATGATAGGGAATGTATAATTAGGCTTTGGAATTGGTTTATTGAGTAATTATTGATGTTAATAAATCAATTATGTCTAGATATTATCGACTCGGAGTTGGATTCGAGAGGAAAGGCTGTGATTGAGGCTTGACTTGCATTTTGGAGCCGAGGTAAGTGTTTGGCCTAACCTTAGCTTGAGGGATTAGGTATAGAGTCTTATTTGCTATGTTTAATTCATGTCCAACGTATAGGTGAGGTGACGAGTGATAAGTTGGTATTTTACAAACTTATCTCCTCTCAATATTTAGACTTTGATGTAATTTTGATAGAAAACTAGGACATTTTATGAGGTTTATTGGCAATTTTCAGGTATTATGTGATTTAGAGAAGAAATGGAAGAAATCAAGTCAAAATAGGCCAAAATGAAGGAAAATGACTGAAGCCTGATGCTCTTCGCGATCGCAAGGTTTTGTCTGCGATCGCAAAAGTCATGGAGATTGTGAACTGCGATCACAGAACTAGTTCAAGCGTTCGCGGATAAGAAATGATTATACCTGCTCTGAAGTGTGCTACGCGATCGCAGAGTTTGCCACGCGATCGCAGAAGTCAAAGAATTCATTCTACGCGATCGCAGAGTGTCCTCACGCGATCACAGATCTTTAAAAGGAGAGCCTACGCGATCGCAAACGTAGTTCCGCGATCGCGGAGAACAAAGTCTGGGCGAAAACTGGGCAGTTTTGGTATTTCACATTTTAATCCCCAAACCCTTCTTAGACTCGACCTAGCAGTCATCTTTTAGATATCTTTGACTTTGTAAGTATAATTTTGAGAGAGAAGAACAAGTATTGAAGCTAGGGCTTTGCACACACATTTGGGTCTTGAAGATTTCACCATTGTGGTTAAGGATTTCTTACCCATTTATGTTTATTTCTTCATTTCCTTATTTTTTATTGAATATCTAAGCGTGTAGTATTTTTCCTACACTTGAATATGGTTTATGGGAATATTCATATTTAAAGTGTGGATTAAATACCTTGTTGTGCTTATGTATTGAATGATTTTCATATATTTGTGAAGTGGGTGTTTGTTATTTTAATTATTCTTGTTCTTTAATGTTTCCAAAGGGATTAGCTAACCCTAGGACTCGCCCATTAACTCCGAATTAGTTTTGGAAAAGATTATTTGGGGTTGGGAAAGATTAATTAACAAGAACTTGAGGATTTAACCCTCATTTTATAGATTCTACCTAGGGATAGGATTGAACTACACTTAGCCAAACCTNTACCCGATGCATTCATTCTTGTTGCCATTGATCATTTTACTCGGTTTCTAGGTTAGTTTATATTGTCGCATTTAGTTGTAAACACTTTACAAAACCCAAAATTCTTATTTGTTTGGTATTGCGCGATAAGTGATAACTCTCTAGCATTCCTAATCGCCCTCATATTGTTCTCTGTGGGATTCGACCCCAACCTTGTTGGGTTACTATATTTTATAACGATCGCTTACACTATTTTAAGGTGTCATTTGAGCGTATCAAATTTTGGCGCCGTTGCCGGGGAACAATTGGCGTAACTTAGGTTGTTTGAGAAGTAAGATTTAGTGCTTTGATCCAAACTTGTGAATATTTTTGTAATTATTTCTCTTGTTTATTTTCTTAATTTTTCATAAAAAAAATAAAAAATATATGGCATCATATGATGAATATTGGTCGGATGGTAGTTGTTCATATTTTGATGACCCTTGTCCTTATTGTGGAGGACCACACTCGTGGAAAAATTGTTTAAATTCTCCCGGGGATGGATTGAGAGCACAATCTCAAACCTATGAGTGAAGTATTTGTGATAGGTGTGGTTGCCAAAATGGTCATTGGGATGATTGTTTGTATTTGTCCGTCCCTTCCCCGAGCCCCCACTATGATGAATCTACTTTTTGTGATGGAAATTTTAGGGGCAATGAAGTGGAGGAATTTGAGCATGGTAGAAATGGAGAGTTCAAGCTCATGTTGGAGTGCTTACTTGAAGAAGGTAACAATGAACAAAATGCCTTGGAAGAACTTTTGGAGACTAGTCTCCAAAATGATTTGGCACTAGAAAGGCTACACTCACAAATGGATGCAATGATTGAAGCTTCAAGGGTTCAAAAAGCCTTGGAGGTGAGTGAAAGCCAAGAAATTGACAATTCTTCCTTGGCACTTGAACAAAGCCAAGAAGAACTCTCAAATGCTCAAAATGAGAGGATGATGTTTATGTTGGAGGCCATTATTGAAAATGAGGAAAAGCACAACCTTGCTCTTGAAGAATTGAAACATGATGTGGCTCAAAATGATGAACACATCCGCACCTTGGAGGATCAAATGCAAGCATTGATGGAGACTCATCATGCATCTCACCTCAATGTGCGTGCGCAGCCCGGGCATGTATCCGGGAAGTCCTTATGTTGAAATTTAATGAAAAATGGAATTTATGATAATTAAATGAATAAAGTTGACTATGGTCAACATTTTTGGTAAACGGACCCGGACCCGGACCCGGACCCGGACCCGTGATGTGATGGTCCCGGAGGGTCTGTAGGAAAATATGGGACTTGGGCGTATGCCCGGAATCGAGTTCCGAGGTCCCAAGCCCAAGAAATGAATTTTAAAAGAAAATTATTTTCTGAAAATAATAAAGGAATTTGGAAATGAATAATTATGTGAAAATAGTGTTACCGGGCCCGTATTATGGTTCCGAAGCCCGAAACAGGTTTATTATATGTTATTTCCCGAAGCCCGAAACAGGTTTATTATATGTTATTTGTCTTATCTGTGAAATTTGGTGTAGAACGGACTTGATTTGGCGGGTTTCGGATCCAAAATGGGAAATTTAGAGTTAGCAAAGTGTTGAGGATTTTCATAAAACTTGAAATTTTGTTAGGAATGTGATTTTATGCTACCGAGGTCCTAATGCAATTCCGAGACCGGGAATAGTTCCGTTATATTATTTATGACTTGTCTGCAAAATTTGATGTCATTCCGAGTCGTATAGGTCGGCCTGGAGCATGTTTATAGAAATCAAGACTCGAAGTTTCTTAAGTTATGGTTTTAGGGGTTTTTGGGTGTGATTTTGAGTTTTAGCGTTGTTTTGAGTGTTCAGTGGGCTCAAGCAAGTCCGTATAATGATTTGGGACTTGTTGGTATTTTTGGACGGGGGCTCGGGTGGGCGCAGGTGACTCTCGGACCCCGACGAGGCCAGAAACCAGCAAAAATCACAGCTAGTGCACAGCAGCTGGTGTGACCGCAGGTGCGGTTGCCCAGCCGCAGGTGCGGGACCTCGCCTGCGGTCCAGGCCTTCGCAGGTGCGACCTCTTCCGTAGGTGCGATCAAAACTCCGCAGGAGCGGGACCGCTGGTGCGACTCCCAACTCCGCAGGTGCGAGCCCAGGGTCCCAGGCCTTTTTTCCGCAGGGGCGATCAATTTCTCGCAGGTGCGGAAACCCCTGTTGGCAGCCCCCTTTTAAATGTCCAAAATTTTGAGTTTTCTTCACTTTTATCCATCTTCAACCTCCATAATAGAGCTTTTGAGCTAGGGGAAAGGCTGTCCAAGAATCTTATCATCTAAGGTTAGTAATTTCTCTCCAAATTTCCAATTATACATAGAATTCAACTAGTTTAACTCTTAAAAATATCAAAATCATAAAATTTGACAAAAATTCCAGGGCTTTGGATNTTGTACTGATGCTACACCTGCACTTCTTTATGTTGTGCAGACTACGCAGCCGAACCCGATGGTCACTGACGGTCGGAGCATTTCCATCAGGTCTTATAGGAGACATCGAGGTAGACCCGCAGACGTTCGTGGGCCTTGGCGTCACCTTCTACCCTTCACTCTCAGCTCTGTCTTATCTTATAGTTTTCAAAGACAGTCATATGTACATATTTTCAGACCATTGTATTTAGTAATCTCTTAGACAGTTCGTGAGTATGTGACACCAGTTCTGGGTTATATGTATGGGTTTTACTTCGAAGCTTGCTATGTTATTTTCTTGTAAGTTGTTAACTTTCATGTTGTTAACTAAAGCTGCCCTTGTCATCCTGTTTTATCTTAGTTTTTAATGAGTTTTATTTAGGTCAAACATTGGCTTGTCTAGCGGCTTCAACGTTAGACGCAGTCATGGCCCGACGATGGGATTCGGGTCGTGACAATCTCAAGTTGAAAGTGTGGATGGAAGCCGAGAAGAGTTCAATTCCGAGGGTGAGAGTGAGTGATACTTTAAGGAATCAAGCCTTGAACATCCGCCAACCGACTCCATGAGTGTTAGTGATGCCAACGAAAATATGGAATTAGAGTCAACCAGGATAATTGAAAATTTGGTTGAAATTGACTCTATTCCGGGGGAAAATGAGGATGTCAAAATCCGGAAAGATTTGCAAGTAGGAAGTTTGAAGGCACATTCCAAGCATCTCTCAAAATTGAAATTGTGTGGTAAAACGGAAGTTGAACTACACGAGTCAATTGAGTGTTGCGAGGAGGAAAAATTCGTACCATACATCTTGCAATTTGAAGAACCAAGAAAGCAAAATGATATTCCTCACATGACGGCCAAGAAGTGCAAAATGAAGAATTGAGGCTTGGCTCGGTCATCTACTTACCACCCCCCACCGCCCGTGGTCACAAGATTGATTCCAAGCTAGGTGCCCAACTCATATCGTCAAAGTGGCGAGAAAAGTGGTAAAAGTTGACTTGCGTCGTGCCACGACGTTAAATGCGGCGCTTGGTGGGAGGCAACCCATCATTTTTCAAATATTTTGGTCGTTTTTAAAATTTTCTTTTTTAGATTAGCTTAGTATATTATTTTACACTAATCTGCCAAGTTTCATATTTTTTGGAGCCGTTTTGAGCAGGTCGGGGGTACCAGGTGGCCAAACGCAGTGCAAGGAGGGACAAAAATTTCGTTGGGCACTCTGCCCAGGTCTGCGGTGCCCATATCACAATCTGCGATCGCAGATGTGATTCAAAAGGTAAAAATGCGATCGCAGAATGTCAGAATCTTAATGCTCTGCGATCGCGGAAATCAGTACGCGATCGCGAAAAGTAGAAAACTTTCCTACTCTACGCGATCGCAGGAAAGCGACTCCAATCGCAGGCCTCGAGATAAATTACTCTTTGCGGTCGCAACATATCCACTGCGATCGTAGTGCTCAGGTGAGTGAACTGGGTTAAAACGCTTGGTGAAATCAAACACTCAGCCTTTCGAAATTAAAAAAAAAAACTCAGAGCAGAGAAATTTCCTAACTCCCTGTACCCCTGAAATCGTCTATAAGCCAAGAATTTTCATCTGTGTTGCATCCATTTGTCATCATTCTCCAGGTATGTAGATTCCTAACTCTATACTTCAGTTGTTTTTCGAAATTTTGTGGAACTCATAAACTGGGCAGCCCCAAAGTGGGATATTTAGGGCTTGAAAAGTGTTCTTTCTCTGTTGAAATTTTGGATTAAGTGCTCGTGTGTGCTTGCTTGCTGGTAGGATTGGTTGAGTGTGTGAGTCGAGTGCATATAAATTTGGGGTGAAAATCATGTTGTAAATGTCCATAACTGGGTAGAATTAGGAAGCCCACTTTGTGTTTGCTAAAATGCCTGAAAGGCTCTGTAAACGGGCAAAGAAGACGACCTCTGCGATCGCGGTTCAATCCCTGCGATCGCGTAGGTCTAACTCCACTGGGCCCCTAAATTACACTTCGCGATCGCAACAATTCTTCTGCGATCGCATAGCTTCCGCAATTGGGCCACGTCAAATTTCTCATCACGATCGCGAGAACTGGCCTGCGATCGCAGGCTTCATAGCCTTTGTTCTTCGCGACCGCAGGGCCTTTTATGCGATCGCTTTTCACTAAACCCCAAGCAGCAAAGCAGTGTACTTGCAAAACTTGGTTCCAAATGCTTTTTACACTGTTTCTTTGGCCTAACTACCCCTAAATGCATTGCTTTCAGTGCCCATATAATTGTTTGACATGATTCATCTCTTTGTAGGCACTTTACACTTCAAAAATGGACTCGACACATGTGGAAAATGTTCAAACGCCCGGTGCGCAAGCGGCCGTAGAGGATTACTATGATGCCACCACCTTCTCTTCCCTTAGATGCTCTGAGCATTATTACAAGCAATTAGCCTTAGGCATGATTCGGGGACGAGGCATCCTCCTGACTGACCTGGAGAGCCGATGGCCTGAGTTCCAGGGGAGATTTGTCACGAGTGGCTGGAATTATTTTGCAGAGGATCCTAGGCCAGCCAACCATGAAGTCGTCTGCGAGTTTTATGCTAATGCTTTGGAGGCAGACTTTGCTGATGAGTTGGTAGTTACTGTGAGGGGAAAAGAAGTCATGGTAAGTCCTGAGGCGATCAATGCACTCTACCATCTGCCCAATGCTGACAACCAGGTTTATAGAGACCGAGCACAAGAAGCAGTGCTGCAGTGGTACATTGATCATTTGCATGGTGGACAGACACCCAACTGGATTAAAAATCACTTCACTATCAAGTCGTCAGAGTTTACTGCGGAGGCCAAGACTTGGCTCTCCATCATCTGTGCTCGCATCATGCCTTCCAAGAATGAGACAGAAGTGACGATAGAGAAGGCGAGAGTGATATGTGCCATCATGGAGGACATCCAGGTGAATGTCGGGCAGATCATTTATGTTGAGATGACAGAGGTGGTAGCAGAGAGGACCAGGAGCCTATTCTTTCCGTCCCTGATCACCCAGCTGTGCTACGATGCCGGAGTGGTGCCAAAGCCCACAGAACAGGAGCGACATTCGCAGAAGAACATCCACCCGCTGTTGAGAAAGGGATCTGGAAATGCACAGAAGAAGCGGAAGATTGATGTGGCAGCCCCTACCTTTGGCCAGTTCCCTGATGCTATTGAGATACCTGATGATCCTGCAGCTGCTCCTGAGACTTCCACAACTATCATGCCACTGGAGCAGGGGCCGCTTCTTCTCAGGTACATTTCTAGACAGGTCTATGGTGTGGATACACAGGTCCGCCAGCTTGTAGCTGGACTTCCTTCTGTACCATCCGGAGGGGCCAATTCTACACCACCCAGAGGGGCCACTTCTGCGGGACCATCTAGCCAAGTACGGCTCCCAACTGTAGCCGACCTTTCTAGGGAACAACAAACCATCAAGAGCAAGCTGGGAAAGATCGAGAGGAGGCAGAGGGAGTAGAAAAAGTTCCTCACCAAGCTCATGAGCACATTGAGAAAATTTTGTGGCTCGGACGAGGCTGAGGATGAGGATCTCGAGCATGCACTATCCAGCTCTTCTGATGCTGAGTGATACCACACAGGGAGCACCTCCTTCATTTTCTTCTTATCTTGCACAGTTGCATTGGGGACAATGCAATATCTTCGGTTGGGGGTGGCTCTTGTATGATTGTGTGAAACATTGAAATCAACTCTGTTTTGTTTTTGGCGAATTACGTACTTGTGTAGATTGGTGAATATTTTAATGTATTTATGATAGTTTGTTAAAGTAGCATTTTCTTTCTTTTCATGTTTTTCTTGTTTTGGTTTGTATTTTTGTTTATGTATAGTAGCATTATTCCTTGGTTTTTCTTTATACCATGGTTCTTTTCCAAGGAAATGATTTTCGTTGAACCGGGTGACTTTTCCCTATGATGGATAGCATGATAACTTTCTTAAGGGATTAAGTCTAGTAGTTAGTTTAGGAATTAGGTGTGAATAAATTGGGTTTTGGGATGTAATCTTGCGCCCACAAGCCAACATATGACTTGTTTGGTACCAATATGATTTAAACCTCGGCATGTGAAAATTTTAAAAAAAAAAAGAGAAAAAGAGAGATAATAAGAATGCTCCTTGCTGTGATTTTTAGATTCTAATTTTGGCTCTTTGATTCACTAAATAGCTTCTTAGGCTACATGTGACTTCCTTCAGTTTCATTAGGTCCAATTGGATTTTGGATTGTATTCCATCTGAGTTTTCATGTGCCATGTGTGGTGAGCTTTTAGTTGTGAAGTTCGTTTGTATCGCTTGTGGTCTAGAACTTGCTCGGAATGTGCTTCAAGGTGAAATAATAGATTAACTTGGTTTGAAAAATGATGTTAGACCTTCCTTGAACCATTTTTGTTCCTAAATGCCCTACCCATAAATATTTCCCCTAGTCAACCTTTTTGAGCCTGCTAACTTTTTCTTTGGCAACCATGTTACAAGCTTCTTATTGGTTCTCTTGTAGAATCATATCTCCCTAAGTAATTTAAAGTGTGAATATAGGCTAAAAGCCTAAGTTTGGGGGTGGAAGTTGAAAAAGTGTGATATGGAGGCTTCTTAAAAAGTGAAAAGTATTGTAAAAAAAAAAGTTTGAATAAATGAAAGACTAGGTGAAACAAAAAAACAAAAAAAAAACTCTTGAAGGAAGTGGACTTCAATTATTGAAGAAGGGTAGTGCTTAGGGAGGTTTGAGTCATCCTTGTGCCACACCTTGACCAAAATAATAAACTACAACCTTTTAAGTCCTAATTGATTTTTAACCAAGTATGTCTAAATTAGTGGAGAAATACATAATGGGCAAGCCTATGGTACTACTTGTGTGCATTTGAATATCTTTGTGAGAGAGAGAGTTGAGTCCTCTATTTGACATCCCTTCTATGTTTTGAATTACAATTTGTGAGTTTGGGATTCTCTCTTAAAATGTGAGGGAACATGAGACTCGAGTGGTGAATTTAATCCGATTTTCAATTGGGAGGAATGAGCGAGGGAGAAAATAGTGATGGAGAGGCAAACTTTGAATCTTTATTGTCATGCTTGGTGGTTACTTTGACCAATGTGGTCTTTTGAAAAAAAAATTATGAAAGAAAATGTGCAAAAATATAGTGACTTCTATGCCTTGTATTAATTGTTGGTACCAACCAAAGTCATTAGTTTGAGCTTGAATTGACCTTTTTGACTTGGAATAATACTTGACTTGCCATAGTGCCTAAATGATCTTATCCTTGTTAGATGTTCTTTGTTTTTGAATTGCTTGAGGGCAAGCAATGGTTTAAGTTTGGGGGTTTGATAAGTTGGTATTTTACCAACTTATCTCCTCTCAATATTTAGACTTTGATGTAATTTTGATAGAAAACTAGGACATTTCTGAGGTTTATTGGCAATTTTCAGGTATTATGTGATTTAGAGAAGAAATGGAAGAAATCAAGTCAAAATAGGCCAAAATGAAGGAAAATGACTGAAGCCAGATGCTCTTCGCGATCGCAAGGTTTTGTCTCCGATCGCAGAAGTCATTGATATTGTGAACCGCGATCGCAGAACTGGTTCAAGCGTTCGCGGATAAGAAATGATTATACCTGCTCTGAAGTGTGCTACGCGATCGCAGAGTTTGCCACGCAATCGCAGAAGTCAAAGAATTCATTCTACGCGATCGCAGAGTGTCCTCACGCAATCGCAGAGTGTCCTCACGCGATCGCAGATCTTTAAAAGGAGAGTCTACGCGATCGCAAACGTAGTTCCACGATCGCGGAGAACAAAGTCTGGGCAAAAACTGGGCAGTTTTGGTATTTCACATTTTAATCCCCAAACCCTTCTTAGACTCGACCTAGCAGTCATCTTTTAGATATCTTTGGCTTTGTAAATATAATTTTGAGAGAGAAGAACAAGTGTTGAAGCTAGGGCTTTGCACACACATTTGGGTCTTGAAGATTTCACCATTGTGGTTAAGGATTTCTTACCCATTTATGTTTATTTCTTCATTTCCTTGTTTTGTATTGAATATCTAAGTGTGTAGTATTTTTCCAACACTTGAATCTTGTTTATGGAAATATTCATATTTAAAGTGTGGATTAAATACCTTGTTGTGCTTATGTATTGAATGATTTTATTATATTTATGAAGTGGGTGTTTGTTATTTTAATTATTCTTGTTCTTTAATGTTTCCAAAGGGATTAGCTAACCCTAGGATTCGCCCATTAACTCCGAATTAATTTTGGAATAGATTATTTGGGGTTGGGAAAGATTAATTAACAAGAACTTAAAGATTTAACCCTCATTTTATAGATTCTACCTAGGGATAGGATTGAACTACTTGTAGCCAAACCCGAAAGTGCTTAATCTCCTAATTGGGTTAGGAATAATTCATCTAGGAAGTCTTGTTAGTCTTTGGGAAAAGCTAATTAAGAAATATTATCCGTGGCTAATTAACATAACTCACTCATATTTGTAAAATCGTGAAATACATTGGATCGTTACTTGAGTGTAATACCCGATGCATTCATTCTTGTTGCCATTGATAATTTTCATTCTTGTTGCCATTGATAATTTTACTCGCTTTCTAGGTTAGTTTATATTGTCTCATTTAGTTATAAACACTTTACAAAACCCAAAATTCTTATTTGTTTGGCATTGCGCGATAAGTGATAACTCTCTAGCATTCCTAATCGCCCTAATATTGTTCTTTGTGGGATTCGACCCCAACCCTGTTGGGTTCCTATATTTGACAACGATCGCTTACACTATTTTAAGTGGTAATTTGAGCGTATCAACGAGTACCTATATGTTGTGGTCAAGCATGCCCGTGAGTCATATGTGATGAATCATACCGTGTTTTTAATATTCTCTGTACTATGAGTAAGTGGTGATTTAGCAACGATACATTGATGTCGTTTCATGACGTGGGGAGTTATTGAGTTATTTGTTTCAATTGAGGTTTTACTGTTGAAATTATATCTCTGAGCAAGTTTGGTTATAGCTGAGTCCCTTGTCGGGACGATAGAATTTTATTAAGTATTTCTGTACACTTGAGATTTCTTATTGTTAGTTTGCACATTATATTGCTGATTGTTTATTATTTATCGCACGAGGGGACATACCGTGTTGATTGTTTATTATTTATCACACGAGGGGACATGTAGTGCTGGTTGTTTATTATTTATCGCACGAGGGGACATGTCGTGCTGATTGTTTATTATTTATCGCACGAGGGGACATACCGTGTTGATTGTTTATTATTTATCACACGAGGGGACATGCCGTGATGATTGTTTATTATTTATCGCATGAGGGGACATGTCGTGTTGATTTTTTATTATTTATCACACGAGGGGACATGCCGTGATGATTGTTTATTGTTTATCGCAAGAGGGGACATGCCGTGCCGATGTGTTATTGTTTAATGCACGAGGGGACATTCTGTGCCGAGTGATTTGTGAGGTGATGCACGAGGGGACACGTCGTGCCTTGTGTTGTTCATTATCTGTTCTGAGGCGTTAAATTCCTGCTTTTAATGTTACATTTCAGTTGTTACCCTGTTCCACTATGCTAGTATTTGTTTCCCCTCTTATCCCCAGCATGACTCTCCCCGTATATGTTTATACTTGTTTATTTCCGTCGATATTTTCCTGTTATTATATAGAATTGCACAGGTATGTATATTGTTGTCGGTCCTAGCCTCGTCACTACTTCGCCGAGGTTAGGCTCGACACTTACTCAATACATGGGGTCGGTTGTACTGATGCTACACCTGCACTTCTTTATGTTGTGCAGACCTCGCAGCCGGACCCGGTGGGCACTGGCGGAGGGAGCATTCCACCAGTTATTCAGGAGACCTCGAGGTAGACCCGCAGACGTTCGTGGGCCTTGGCGTCACCTTCTACCCTTCTCTTTCAGTTCTGTCTTATTTTATAGTTTCAGAGACAGTCATATGTAATTATTTTCAGACCATTAGATTCAGTTATCTCATAGATAGTTCGTGAGTATGTGACACCAGTTCTGGGATATGTATATGGGTTTTATTTCGAAGTTGCTATATTATTTTGAATTTAGTTAACCTTCATATTGTTGACCATCGAAGCCTTAGTTATCTTGTTCGTTTTAGTTGTTAATGAGCTTATTTGGTTCAAACGTTGGCTTGTCTAGCGGGTTCAACGTTAGAAGCAGTCATGGCCCGAAGGTGGGATTTCGGTCACAAGCATATAACACATACTCCCTCTGTTCCAGTTTATGTGAAATTATTTTCTTTTTGGTCTGTTAAAAAAAGAATGGCCCCTTTCTAAATTTGGTAAAAGTTTAGCTTAAACTTACAATTCTACTATTAATGAGAAGTTTTTATAACCACACAAATATTATAGGCCCCTTTTTGACTTGTTTAGGACCACAAATTCCAAAAGTGTTCATTTTTCTTAAACTCCATGCCCAGTCAAACATGTTCACATAAATTGGAACGGAGGGATAATAAACATTATTTTTTAAATTAAAGTAATAATAAAATTAAATAAACTTTTTTAAATTGATAACTAAATAAAATTTTATGTGTAACAAATATATGTGCGTATAAGATATTGTATACGGCTAAAATCGGAGAGTCCGATTTTATGACCATTATGTCATGTCATAGCTTGCCTTTAGGGAGCTCGGAGCACGGTCTGAGATTTGATACCGAGGGAGCACATCGAGGATTCTTCACGCTCTACCTCGGAGCAGTATGAACTAATAGCCATCGATGAAAAGAGGGAATTCCCAAAGGCACGTGGTCAGGGCTGACCAAGTCTGCAAGAATAGTACAAGTCTGTACCGAGACATTAAATAGTTGTACCAGTTGCATATCCTTGTAATAATTATACATGTACTATATTGGGATTCCCGTCTCCTATATAAAGGGAACCCTTATCGTTTTTTTGCACATGATATTCAATACAAGAACAAGAACATTCTCTGCTCTCTAACTTAAACATATTCTACTGTTGTTCCATTCATTTATTGCTGACATTTATTGCATTCATTCAGTGTTCTTCATTTATTTCTCATTATTGATTATAAAGAGGCTATCCTCGAGGCCCGTTCACCTGTTAATCCTTCATCGATCATCCCCGGTAAAGCATATTAGCTCGATCTCAAACTATTCGGTTTGCATAAAACCGCTGCCCTTAGCTATTATCTCATTTTTCTAACTCACACTTAGAATCTATTGCCTAACAACTGTTATTAAAATAAATCACATATTTTTAGAACCACAAAATCAAATATAAATGTAATTACCATTTTCAAGGTAAACAGTTTGGCGCCCACCGCGGGGCTAAAAATAATAGTGATTGTTTTAGTGCTGATTTGCTGAAAAACACAAGTTATTATTCACACTTTTTCTTGTCCAAGAATCTTTGATTTCAGGACAAAAATGTCTAACTCAGTTAATGCACACAAAAATAACGGTCCTGAGGACCATGGAGAAAATGGTGTAGCTGTTTCAGGCACCGGTGTACCACTGTAAAACCCTGAGGACGCACCAGAGACAATCCCCGTGGATGTGGTCTCACGGGGATTGTCTCACGCAACTCCCAACATGTTGATATAAGATCCCACACCAACGGGAGTGTACGCCGGGTAAACCAACAGGAGGCTCAGAAAACTCCAGCTCGGGAAGAAAGGGAGGTTAGCCTTCACGTTATTTTCGAAATGTTGCAGGCGCAACAAATGGCTATTGCTCAGCTACAAAGCCATAAAAAAACTCCAAGCACATCACCACCGGAAGCGGCTCCTCGAGTCAAACAGGCACCAGAAAGATCGAGCAACAACGGATCATCAGCCGACCCCGCTATTATGAAGATGCTCGAGGACCTCACCAAGAGGATTGAATCAGGCGAAAAGAAGATAGACGCCAATGATAAAAAGGTGGAGACCTACAGCTCGAGGGTCGATCAGATCTCGGGCACACCCCCGATTCTGAAGGGTGTAGATTCAAATAAGGTGGAGACCTGCTCATTGGCTTTTGTACCGGAGAAATTCAGAATGCTCGATCTCCCGAAGTACAATGGGACCTCGGACCCCAATGAGCACATCACTTCTTACACTTGTGTTGTGAAAGGAAACGATCTGAAGGACGACGAGATTGAATCCGTCTTGTTGAAATTTTTTGGAGAAACGCTATCAAAGGGGCCATGATGTGGTACCACAACCTAACCCCGAATTCAATAGACTCGTTTGCCATGCTGGCAGACTCTTTCATAAAGGCACATGTCGGAGTCATCAAGGTTTCTACAAGGAAATATGACGTCTTCGAAATTAAACAGAGAGAAAACGAGATGCTACGGGAGTTCGTATCTCGCTTTCAAATGGAGCGAATGGAATTACCACCAGTCTCCGATAACCGGGCTGTGCAGGCCTTCACTCAAGGCTTGAATGAACGGAGCTCGATAGCAAAGAACGTTTACTCTTGTTTGAGTACTTTGTCCTGAAATATGTAAAAGAGAGCAATTCACAAATAAGTTGGGCTACCTATGTGCTATGTTCACAGAACAGAAGATCAATCATTTCATAAAGAATTTGAACTAAGAAGAAAAAGAGAAAAGGTTAAAACATACCAAGTGAATTCCACCTCTCTTAGGTTTAGTTGCGGAAAATACCTTAAAGGTATCAAGAATATTATCATCCCAGTTATCAGGAATATTGTCGCCCCATTCATCAGAGCCAATGGCACAGCCTGCTTCAGATAATTCCATTTTTCTGTAATAACAGAATAGTCATTCCAAATCGCATAGGTTACTTATATATCAGCAAGAATTTGGTCACTGCAATAAAAATGTGCTTTGACACATCAAAGATGGGTGAGCTAGTGACAATGGCAATACTGCAAGTATAAATCGTGAAAATGTTTCTGGAAACTGAGGTGAATCCATCCTAAATAACATATGGTGCTTTAGTTACTAGTAATTAGTTATGATTTTGGTTGGTATTGTATCCAAATAAATCACATATGATATAATTAATGGAAATGTGCCCTTTTGGCATTTCTTTAACAAACTATCATTAATTTGACTAACTTAATTGTTAAATCATGTGGCATGTTAAGATAAAAGCACACAATTCTGGTATTGAAAGAGTTAAGCATAAGATAAAGAGGATCTTAGAATCTATATATCTATATAAAAGTGGTCTATAGGAAAGTGAGGTACCACCTCTTTTAGGCCAAGAAGCACATTTATTTTTTTTCTCTTTTTTTTTTTGGGATTATTCATCATTCTATCAATTTATTTTATAAGTAAATTAAAATTTTATTTTCATAACTCACAACTCTTTATATTCATAACCTATACTTTAATAATCTCAATAACTCCAATCCTTTTCATATTCATAACCTCCAAAAATATGTAAGTTTATGATAATTTATCTCATTTTTTTAATCTTCCCCTTCCTTTCTCTCATTTTCATAACTCATACTACCTTAACTTCTACTTTTAATAATATCCATAACTCTCATGCTTTTCATATTCATAACCACCAAATATTTAATTTAAAAATTAAAATACCTTATGGTATTCATCTATTTTTTCCTATATAAATTCATAACTTTGTTTCATGAGACCCCTACCCATGACTACCCTTCCTATTCTTTACCTGAAATAGTAATGCTGTCACATTTACTGCAACATTCGATTCATGTTTTAGTTTGGCTTGAGGAAGAAGACTCTTGAATAATGATCGATATTGCGGGAGTCGACAAGAACACAAAAAATTATACACTGATTTGCATTTCTATTTTCTTAAGATTAAGGTCTTAAGTTGTATCTTTTTCTTCCCTATTTACCTTCTTGTGTGTTCTCTTTCGCTTTATTTTTTATGAACTTTTGTTTGTCGCAAGTTTGTATTTTTGTTTAGACTCAAATTAATTACTTATGAGTTAAACTTTGTTGGAAATCTACTAACTACTAACCAATAACAGTTCATTGTGTAAAAGAGATAAATTTTAAACATTCAAATACGCTCTTCATTGGATATTTTGGCAACACTTCTTATTTCATTTAGCGAGTAAAAAGTGTTAAAGCTAAAAGTCACAAAGCAGGCGCAGGTTCTTCTTGCTGAACCATCGACATGTGTTGTTTCTTGTAAAATAGAAATTATTTCTACTTCATTTCTCCTTGTCATTTTTATAAAGTAAGCAGTTATTTTATTCGTATGATTGGAATATTACATGTACGACAAAATAAAATAAATTATTTGGTTTACTTTGTAAATTTTGGTTTGTTTGAAGTATTGTGATAATTATTTTCTTTTTGAAAGTTATGTTTTGATTTTCTTTTTTGAATTACCTATTATTTGTAAAACAAAAAAAAAAACTTTTAATTTTGCTGAGAGGATACAAATAATTGAGCAAATATTCTGAAGTGAAGTGCTCTGTTCTCCTTGGAATGGAGAATATGAGGGGGAAACTAATGAATAGAAAAGAAAAGACCAACAAGGGTTGTGGTGGATTGGTAAGTACTCTTTCATCCTTAACCAAAGGTCTCAAGTTCAAGCCCCTGGGTATGGAGTCGTCTTTGTTAGGGAGCACTTTACCCCCAATGTGGGACTTCTCGGCGTGAATCTGTATTAGTCGGGCCCCAATGTGGGTACCGGATACCGGGTGAGAAATAAAAAAAATAGAAAAGAAAAGGCAAAGATGAAGGCTAAAAATTGCATAACAAGAAGGAATAAGAAAAAGAATACACTGCAATTTCTACATATTCTTTTGTTTTATTTTCTTTTCGTTATTAGTTTCTTTATTTTTATTTCATATTTCTTTTATTTGTATATGAGAATTTTAGCAAAGTCGATGTTTTACTATCTAATAAAAAAATTATCTATTTACATGCCTCTAACATATAATTGTACTTAAAAAGTCATGTATTAACCTCTCACTTTCTCCTCATTTATTATAATATATGTAAGTGAAATGTTTTTCTTAATAATCATTTCTCTTTTATTTCCTTTTAAAAAGGAAATCAGGAAAAAATTGCAGTAACGCAAAATCTAATTCTAAGTAAAATACTAAGTACATTATTTACTAATAAGTAGAATTATCTTTTATATTCATATTTTTTATAAATAGAATTTTATTTAAGGTGAATGTCTATATTTTAGAGAGATTTTAAGGATTTTACTTGGTGGCTAAGTCACTCTTTTCCTATAAATAGAGGGACTCTATTTCATTGTAATTCATCCCAAAATTCAATAAGAATTCTCTCTCTCTCTCTCTCTCTCTCTCTCTCTCTCTCTCTCTCTCTCTCTCTCTCTCTCTCTCTCTCTCTCTCTCTCTCTCTCTCTCTCTCTCTCTCTCTCTCTCTCTCTCTCTCTCTCTCTCTCTCTCTCTCTCTCTCTCTCTCTCTCTCTCTCTCTCTCTCTCTCTCTCTCTCTCTCTCTCTCTCTCTCTCTCTCTCTCTCTCTCTCTCTCTCTCTCTCTCTCTCTCTCTCTCTCTCTCTCTCTCTCTCTCTCTCTCTCTCTCTCTCTCTCTCTCTCTCTCTCTCTCTCTCTCTCTCTCTCTCTCTCTCTCTCTCTCTCTCTCTCTCTCTCTCTCTCTCTCTCTCTCTCTCTCTCTCTCTCTCTCTCTCTCTCTCTCTCTCTCTCTCTCTCTCTCTCTCTCTCTCTCTCTCTCTCTCTCTCTCTCTCTCTCTCTCTCTCTCTCTCTCTCTCTCTCTCTCTCTCTCTCTCTCTCTCTCTCTCTCTCTCTCTCTCTCTCTCTCTCTCTCTCTCTCTCTCTCTCTCTCTCTCTCTCTCTCTCTCTCTCTCTCTCTCTCTCTCTCTCTCTCTCTCTCTCTCTCTCTCTCTCTCTCTCTCTCTCTCTCTCTCTCTCTCTCTCTCTCTCTCTCTCTCTCTCTCTCTCTCTCTCTCTCTCTCTCTCTCTCTCTCTCTCTCTCTCTCTCTCTCTCTCTCTCTCTCTCTCTCTCTGCAATATTATTCTTCTTCTTTTATTGTTTTATAACACGTTATCAGCACGAGACTCTAACAAATTGTAACGGCCCGGCCGGTCGTTTCGTGAGATTAGCCTTTTTTTCTTCTGTTTTGTGTTTGTCATGTGTTATTTAGCTTATTCATAATATGTTGGGTCGGTTGGTTCCGGTTCGGAGCGGTCATGGTGAGAATTGAGACACTTAGTCTCTTAAATTGGCTTAATTATTGAAAAAGTCATCTGGGAGTTGACTTATTGGTAAACGACCTCGGAATGAAGATTTTATGGCTCGGATAACTTCGTTAGGTGATTTGGGACTTAGGAGTGTGTTCGGAATGTGATTTTGATATCCGGAGTAGAATTAGGCTTGAATTGGCGAAATTGAGTTTTTGGCGATTTCCGGTCGACAGTGGGAAATAGGCTATCGGGCTCAGAATGGAATTTCGGAAGTGGGAGCAGGTTTGTAGTGTTATTTTGGATGTGTGTACAAAATTTCAGGTCAATCGGATGTGTTTTGGATGGTTTCAGCATCTTTGGCGAAATTTAGAAATTTCAAAGTTCATAGGCTTGAATCCGAGTTGTTTTTGGTGTTTTTGCATTGTTTTTGGTGTTTCGAAGGCTCGAGTAAGTTTGAATAAGGTTATTCGATGAGTTTTGGGAGTTTAGCGGATCAATTCGAACTTGGGAGAATTGCAGAAAATCTGCTGGTGTTCAGTTCTGTTATCCTTCTATGTGATCGCGTATGTGTGAATGCGATCGCATAGGCTTGTCTGAGGCAGCAGGTAATTTTCTCTATGCGACCGCGTTTGGGGAGGCTGCGATCGCATGGGGTTAAGGGGTTTGTGCTATGTGATTGCATATGGAGTGAGGCACATGGGAAGGCGGAGTGTTAAGCTGTGCGAACGCGTGGGTGGTGGACGCGAACATGTAGAGTAAGTCTGGGATGTGCTTCGCGAACGCATACCTGGAGACGCGAACACACTGAGGAAATTATAAGTGCTGGGCAGTGTATTTAAAAAATCCATATCCGCGACCCTTGGCCATTTTTTCACCATTTTTGGGCGGAATTGAAGCTTTTGAGAGAGACTAAAGAGGGAATCAAAGGGAAAACACTTGGAGGTAAGATTTTTGACTTCATAACTCGATACTATGTTGATTTCTAAGAAATTAAACCTGAAATTAGTGGGATTTAAACCCAAAATTGGGGAAGTTAGAGCATGGGAAATTGGAGACTTTAATTGAGTAATTGAAGGGGAAATTGTGGTCTAATTTTGATGTTCTTGGTATGTACAGACTCGTGAGAGGATGAAGATTCTGGTTTTGTGATTTTTATCGAATTCCGAGACGTGGGTCTGGGGGCCGGGTTTGACCAATATCGGGATTTTTGGGTTATTTTGATAAATTTCGAATGTGCTTCGTTCCTTGGCATATAATAATGATACAAATCTGATTTTTGATAGATTTGGAGCACTCGGAGGCCGAGTCTAGAGGCAAAGGCACTGTGGGCTAGGATTTTAGCCGGTTTTGAGGTAAGTAATGTTTCCAAACTTGGTTCTGAGGGTTCGAAACCCCGAACTATATGATATATGACTCTAAATAAGGTGACACACATGCCAAGTGACGGGCGTGCGAGCATGCACCGAGTGATTTGTGGCCTGGATCATCCCATAGCACCGTCTAGTAGCTATCACATATTTTGATATCCGCACTTCTATTATGTGGTAAATGTGAACATGTTAGAAATCATGTTAAGAATAACTGATAAGGCTTCACGCCAAAAATGCCGAGACCCGAGTGGTCGTATATTACTGTCTCATTTTATGATTATTTGATTTCATATACTCAGTCCTGTTATAGCATATCATTTCATGCCTCAGTCTCAGTAATTGATAATTATATGCATATTCATCATTGTTTTGGGATGATTTATACATCTGTGAGCCATATAAGAGAGACTGGAGAGTAATGACTGAGTGAGGCCGAGAGCCTGTTGTTGAGACAGTTATGAGATCGGACTGCACACCACATTGATACTTTAATCATGACTTCGTTAGCTTGATATAGCGCTAGGGCCAATAGGGACCCTCCGGAGTCTTTACACCCCCAATGAGCACATTGATATTGAGGGATGGATCTTCCCTGGACATGGATCTTGTCCGAAGTTGATGACATGTGAGAGATGGATCGTCCCTGGACATGGATCTTGTCTGAGTGTTGTATTCTGGAGATGGATCTTCTCTGTGGGGCTGGATTGGCCTTTCCTCATTACTGAGTGACCACAGTCACCGGTGTTGATGTACATTACGAGATGGATCTTCCCTGGGCATGAGATCCATATACGGTACTGAGTGGACTGCTGTGTGAGGGTTGTGAGCACTACGTATTTCCACACTGGTTTCATACATTCTTATGATGGCATGTAGAGTATACTAGCATACTTGGCATATGTGTTCATTTCTGATAAATTGTTAGCATGTCTAAATTATGTACGTTGTCTATTGTAAATTCTGAGGTTTAGTCTGTCACTACCTCTCAGCCCATAGTTTGGGTTCGTTACTTCTGAGTTGGTGTACTCACGTTAACCCATGCACCTTGTGTGCAGATCCAGGTACATCGGGACCCAGTAGTGGTTACTGAGCAGCTGTCAAAGTTTTCATCGGAGTCGTCAAGGTAGCAACTGGCGATCGCGACCTCGTCTTCTCCTTCTTTATCTTCTTTTTGCACTTTTATTTTACAGACAATGTTGTCTATTTCAATATTTTGACATTATTATGTTATAGTATCTCGTGACTGAGTGTTACTAGATCCGGCGTTGGTTTTGGAATTTTGCTTTAAATGTTGTCTTGAACTTTCAAATGGATTATTATCAGTATTTTGCTTTTAAATTTCATAATTTTCTGAAAAATAAATTTAGATTCAACGAAATTTGTGGCTTGCCTAGTTCCACGAGAGGCGCCATCACGACTAAGTATTTGGGGTCGTGACA
Organism: Nicotiana undulata; assembly: GCA_005239495.1. NCBI lineage: Eukaryota > Viridiplantae > Streptophyta > Magnoliopsida > Solanales > Solanaceae > Nicotiana > Nicotiana undulata. The sequence goes on along the minus strand of ML254658.1, from coordinate 40,170 downwards.
AGTTGGTATAGAAGCTCTAGGTTAGGTAGGTCTCACTAGTAATGAGCATATTTAGTAGAGTCTTGCGAATCGGTACAGAGATGTCTGTACTTATCTTCGAGAGGCTACAAAACACTTAGGAAAAATCTCGCATTCTTGAATTCTGTCGTGCGAACCTGTTGATTCCTGGAACTAAACTTCTGTTTTTTTCATTCTCTCATAGATGGTGAGGACTCGTGCTACCGATATAGGTGATCAGACACCAGATGGACCAGCGAGAGGTCGAGGTCGTGGAAGAGGGAGGGGTGCAGCTCGCGCAGCAGCCGGGGCAGTACCTGTAGACCCTCTTACTATTAAGGACCAGGTCCCCGCTGTGGAGATTCCAGTGGGACAGGCTCAGGCACCGGCAGTGCCTATTGTGATTCCGGGTCTTCAGGAGACCCTTGCTTAGATTCTGACGGTGTGCACCAGTCTTGCACAGGCAGTCGCTATGTCTATTATTGCCGCTACTTCTCAGGCCGGGGGAGGCACTAAGACTCGAGATGCCCGGACACCTGAGCAGGTTACCCAGGGGCTTCAGACACCGGGGGCAGCTCCAGTCCAGCCGGTTGCCCCATCCCAAGATTATGTGGTCCCAACTTTGGCAGATGACGAGCAGCGCAGGTTAGAGAGGCTTAGTAGACTTGCCTCCAATTTTCAGCGGTACTGAGGGCGAGGATGCCGATACCTTCTTGGACAAGTGTCAGAGGATTCTTCATACAACAAGGATATTGGAGGCCAGTGGCCTCCCATTTACTACCTTCCAATTCCCAGGAGCTGCACTTGCTTGGTAGGAGGCCCTATGAGAGGCAGACCCGTTGATGCAGCGCCCCTTACCTGGCATCAGTTCTCCATTCTCTTCTTGGAGAAGTATATACCGCAGTCCCGCATAGAGTTTGAGCAGTTGCGTCAGTAGGACATGACCGTGATGCAGTATGAGATGAGGTTCTCCGAGTTAGCCCGTCATGCTATTTGGCTAGTTCCCATAGATAGGGAGAGGGTATCTGGCGCTTCTTTTGAGGAGGTAGTTGACATAGCCAGAGAGATTGAGTCAGTTCGCCGCCAGGAGCAAGTAGAGGGGGAGGACAAAAGGCCTTGAGGATCTGGTAGTTATGGTGGTGTTCATTCAGGAAGCCAGTCTCAGCATAGTAGAGGCAGTTCATTTAGGCCTCCTCAGCCAGTTCGTCCAGCCTACAATGGTGCATCATCAGGGCATGGTCCCCGAAGCTCTCATCCTGGCCGTTCCTCATTCAGCTCTCTTCCAGCTCAAAGTTAATCTCGGCCACCGTCAATTAAGGGTTCCTAAGCACATGGTTCTTCTAGTGGTTATTCTGGTTCTAAGGGTTCCCTTCAGTCCCCACCGTCATTTGCTGAGAGGGGTTGCTTTGAGTGTGGTGATCGAGGTCATATCAAGAGGTATTTTCCCCGTCTTTCGGGTGGTTCATTCTAGCATAGGAGCCAGCCTTCAGCTCCAGCACCAATTACTACACAACCTGCCCAGGAAGCTAAGGGAGGGGGTCAGTCAGCTAGAGGCCACCCTAGAGGAGGAGGTCGATCAGGTGGAGGTCAGGCTCATTTCTATGCACTCCCAGCCAGACCAGATGCTATGTCCTCATATGCAATGATTACAGGTATTGTCTCTGTCGCGCCCCCTTTTTCCCCGAGCACTCCTTTCGGAGCCGGTTAAAAAGGGTTTATGACATTGTTTGGGAAAACTCATTCCTTTTGGGAAAGGGGTTTGCATATTTTGAAGAGTCGCCTCCTAACGATTTTAAGGTGCGTTAGGGCACCTATTGGGTTCATTTACAACTACGTGTGATAACTAGAGATAGGGTAAGGGCTTGAAATTATCCTAAGGGGAAGGTGTTAGTCACCCCTCAGGATCCACAAGTGTGGTTCCCGGTCAAATACCATTTGTGAATTTGTACAATTAGCAAGCAAAAACAAACTGTCCAAATAGTAAGGGATTTTAGTCTAAGTACAAATATGTTTGAAAACAGTTAATAGAGAAATAGATCTTGAAAAAGATTATAGTCTAAACATATATATAGAGTAAGAGTATCCTAGTTTTGTTTGTAATATGGATCACATCAATGCAATACCCGGTATGAAACTCCTCGAAGAGGGGCTACACGTGGTATTAGCGCACCGGTCATCATATCCATATCTACCCTTTCCCACCCCGTGAAGGTAATTAAAGCGAGTGTTGGTCACGACCTCTACTGCATGTTGTTACCCGTCCCTTCCTATTAGTCCCGGAGGAATTTAGGACTTATATCCTATGAGGGAGGTTCTAGGCAGACCCTCAGGTTTTAAAGGTAAAATAGTAAGGCGACATATAGAAAAACAGATAGTACTGCAAATAGAGGATAACATATAAACAGGAAAGGCTCAAGTACCTTCACAGATAATGCACAAAATCAACATGACTCAAACATAATTAAGGTCTGGGTTTAAATTCAGATCCTAGAGCATGATATCTAAGTGATACAATAGAGAGACAGATTTATTGCATAACTTAGAGAGGAAGTCCTAATCAGTTTTGTCGACCGATTTTAAGCATGCTGATAGTTAGACAATAATCACAAGAGGACAATTCCAGTTTTTATTTTAAGGTTGATTACCTAAGTCTTGCCTAGGCGTAGGATCATATGCAACAGTTATCAGGAGTGTTAACAGGTTTAGGTTGTTACACCTAAGAGTATGCAGTTCTAAGTGTTGCAGAATATACATGAGTTATTACCAGTTATTGGAGCGGAGTGGACTGTTTCACTTTCTTTTATGAACCAGTAATTTGACTAAGTGTAATTAAGAGAGTGTGAACCTAGAACATGATATCTAATGCAAGTGATGCACATGCAGAATCGCTAAAGCAGGGTTTCAAAATGCACACAAAGTCATAGCATTATGCACAATTTCAGAATAGGCAGAAGTAACTGTTTGTTTTTAATGTTGTTCATCCTAGAACAGGATTTCTAAGTACGTAGCATGATTGTAGCATGGTGAGACATGAATGGAAACTTATGTTAACATATTTATCCTAGAACATGATTTCTAAATGCTTTCAGGACATGTAAGGTTTACATAGGGCAGAATCACATGGTGACAACTTATTTTAGTGTTATTATTTACCTTAGGGACAGGATTTCTAAGTGATAGTAGCAATGATGAGATGCTTAAACAGTATATATGAATCCTAGGGAACATGGTATCTAATGCATGACATGCTTCGTGTGTATTATTCCTAAACATGAATTCTATTGTGCATAGAAAAAAGTAAGCCTAGGAGCATGATTTCTACCCTTGGCTATACTACTACATATATATTACCCTCCCTTTTTCACTATCCAACCCTAGAGTTATTTACAAATAGTTATTACAGACCATTGAGCATGAATTACATAAATGAAATAAGAAAACAAGAAGTTATCTATAGGGAGCCTACAGTACATGCCCAGATCTCCATAACCTTGATGCCAAGTAGTGTTTCACAACCTTTCTCATAATCCGGGTGTGTTAGAGTTCCCTAAGGACCTCAAGGGATCCTGGGCAGTGCTCACACCCAGATTTCATAGCCATAGCAGAGTAAGTGTAGTGTGGAAGAGCCAGCCTTAGTGTGTCAGAGTTCAGAGGGAGCTCAAGGGTCCCAAAGCAGTGCTCACACCAAGGGGGAAGAACTTAAGGGGTCTAAGAGTAGAGTGAGAGTGCTTGACATAGTTTTAAAAGGTTGAGTAAGAAAAAAACAGTTTTGAAAAGAGACTTGATTGAAATGATTTTATAACAAAAACCTTTAATCAATGAGACAGTTTGAAAGAGCAGAGTAATCAGAACAACACCAATCTTAGGATCAAAATAAGTTCAGCATCACACAAAGAACAAAAAACCAAGAAAAGTCCAACAACCACAAACAAGGGTAATAGGATTTGAGGGACAAGTATAGAGCATGTGAGGGTAAACACATAGTAGGCAGAGGTATTCATAGGTGCATAATCAAAGAAATCCTAAAGGGGTTTAATGGACTAAGGCAGCATGTATCACAGAACCAAGTAACATAACATACAAGTTGCTTTACTACAAAAAAGCATAATCATATTGAAGCAGACTAGAAAAGGGGATACCATTACATAAACATGATGAGTCTAAGGGAGGGGAGTGCATAACATGCTGATAAAGCAACAAGGTAGACATATCAATTGCAAGTTGAACAGCAAAACCATAAGTAAAAACATACTAGAAACAGGATGAATTGCAGTAATAAAAGAAACATGTTGTCTTTGAGACTTGAATTTAAATTAGGACATACCAGTAAAGAAGACAGTAAACACAGAAAGAAGAACCCAAATAGTAGGAAGTAACCAACGAAAAGAGCAGAAGGGAGTTTTGATTGTGAGGGAGAGTTTTGAACAATGTGTTCGTGTGTTAATGAGAAAAGAGTGTGCATATATATAATTTGAAAACTGGGTGAAAATAAGGAAAAAATCAGAATCAAGCAGTTATTACGGAACTCAGAGCCAATCAGAGTGAAATCAGCACAAGTACTCCCATAATTAAGGGAGTTATTCAAACGGTAAGTAACAAATAAGGAAAGAGACCATATATAGCTTAAGGAAATAATTCAAATAGTGCAAGTATAGAGCAGGTAATTAGGCTGGGTTCCTCAAATTCTAATTAAGGAAAATAAGAATCAATTAACAGCATAATCGACCATAGAATAAGGTAGGAAAGTATTATATAAGTCAAAAAATCAGTAGAGAATATCACAGGAAAATCAGTGAAGCATGTCAATCACAGAGAATCAAGTCGAATAAGAATAACATTAGCTAACACAAATTACACGGAATAAACACCTAATATGCAAGAATCAGAAACCCTAGTAATCAAAATAGGGTAAAATCACACGAAATTAGGGATTCATATAGAGCATGGCCTAATAAACAGAATAAATGTAGTACAGGCAGGAGAAGTGAAGGTTCAACAACATTAATGAACAAAATCACATAATAGGCAGGAATAATTGCGGCCAGAAATCCTAACAAGCAAACATAGGGTAAAAAAAGTAGAATCACGGAGTACTCATGAGAAACAGTACACATAACAGACATATCATCAAACAAAACCCAAAATTCTCAAAAATATTAGGGTTTTCAAAAAGAATAACTCGGATAGAGGAGAAAGTTTAAACACACATTTAAACATAGTGAGAATCATATATTAACACCAAAATCAGAAAGAAAAAACGTTTTGAAAAAGGGGTCAGAAACCCTAGTTTAGAAGATGAAGAGTAATTTTAGGGAAAACTCGGAGCTTTTAAAGAAAAATAGAAAAATAACTCAGAATACCCCTAAATCTATCATAGATCTAAGAAATCGAGAGCCAATAGTTAGGGTTTCAGTGAGATAACCCAAAAAGACAGAAAATCGGCTCAGAAACCATAGGTTTTAGCCGAAGATGGGAAGATCTTACTCGGACAGGCCAAGGGTGGCCTGAGAAGACATGAACAGCCATAGGTGGGAGTTTAACCTCTCCAGGTTCATTTGACGACCTCAGGACAATGTTAAATCGGCGTGGGAGGAGAGCCATAGGCTAAGAGGGGTGAGGACCCCATGATTTCCGGCAAAGGGAGGTAGCTGGAGAAGGGAGACAGAGCTCAACGGAGGGGGAAGGAGGGTATGTTCTAGAGAGAACCAGAGAGAGGTAGATAGAGAGACGAGTGAGAGAAAAATGAAGCGGGGGAAATGAACCGGGGGGGGGGTAGTCATTAGGGTTTAATATGGTTAGGGGTAATTTGAGCCGTTGATCAAAAATGATCAACGGCCAGGATTTAAGAGGACTTGGGCCGGGTTAGGTAGACGTTTGGGCTTGGGTATTAATTGTGTTAAGGGGTCCGGATTAATGAGGCTGTAATTGAAATTAAAAATGGCTAAATGTTAAATACCCACAAAAAATAGATAAATAATTAATAAAAAATGGGTAATAATTACATAAAATGAAATTGATGCTAAATAGACAAAATTAAAGTGATTAATTAGTGTTAAAAATATAAAATGATTGATTGTTGAGTAAAGTAGCACAAAAATATATAATTAGGCTACGATTGCAAAGTTATTGCAATTATAGCCATATAATGTCAATTTGGCTAATTTGTGAAATAATTAAATTTTAATAGGACCAAAAAATGATATATTGAACCAAGAAACGTTTTGAATTCATTCGTGATGCAATTTATGATTAATTATTGGAGGTAAAAATACTGGATAAATTAGAATATATTAATATAAATATGGAAAAATTATAGAAAAATACCAATTGTTATAAAAACTAATTTTGAAGGCATATATGCAAGTTTAAAAATAATTTGAGGAAATATTGGGTATCAACAGTTGCCCCTCTTTACTCGGGAAGGATGAAAGAGTTGTCGGGTAAAGATATGATGTCCAACTTTGACTGGATGAAACAGTTTGAAGAGATTCAGGCCGCACCCTGGTTTCTGAGTTCCCTACATACCCCTGGTTTTACAGGAATCAGGCCGTTTGTAGTTCAGGAGACATCGACGAGGTATACCGATGGAGTTTTTTCAAGAACGAACGCGACATACAGAACTGGATGAATAAACGGTTTACGGGATGGTTAGGGAAACTGGAGCGGGACCGTTCTTGCTAGGATAGCCGTTGCTTGCCGAGTTACCTGCAAATAAGCAATGCAAGCATATGCGTAAAGTTAAACATGATGCAAGTTCCCGTCGGACCATGAATGCTGCATTTGGATGGTTAAGGATGACGTCCTCAGACCATGATGTCTTGGGCCATGAATTGTTTGATGCAGGATTCGCAGGCCATGAAATGATGTTCTCAGGCGATGAAGATGGTGCCTTCAAACCATGACGCTTTTGAATAATGATATGCAAGATCGAGAGAGATCCTCAGGCCGTGACATGGTGTTCTCGGGCTATGAAGATGGTGCCTCCGAACGATGACGCCTTTGGATAAGTTGGCGATATTTCAGCCCATGAAATGCAACAATATAATGCGGATAAGACAGAGCTTAGTCTTGCAAATTTAAGGGAAGATCTTAGCCTGAAAGAAAAGCGAAATAGATAATTCTTGAGACAGCGCTTAGTTTCGAATAAATAATTGGAGGCAGAGCTTAGCCTCGGAAGGCAGAAAGGTAGCCTTTATGCAAAGGGAGGTAGAGCTTAACCTCGGAAGGCAGAATGGTAGTCTTATGTAGGGTGGAAGGCAGAATGGTAGCCTTATGAAGATGGAAGGCAGAATGGTAGCCTTATGCAGGGTGGAAGGCAGAAAGGTAGCCTTGTGCAAGAATGCAGGTGGAGACAGAGCTTAGTCTTAGAAGGCAGAAAGGTAACCTTATGCAAGGTGGAAGGCAGAATGGTAGCCTTATGCAGATGGAAGGCAGAATGGTAGCCTTATGCAGATGGAAGGCAGAATGGTAGCCCTATGCAGGGTGGAAGGTAGAAAGGTAGCCTTATGCAGATGGAAGGTAGAATGGTAACCTTATGCAAGAATGCAGATGGAGACAGAGCTTAGTCTCGGAAGGTAGAAAGGTAGCCTTATGCAGATGGAAGGTAGAATGGTAACCTTATGCAAGAATGCAGATGGAGACAGAGCTTAGTCTCGGAAGGTAGAAAGGTAGCCTTATGCAAAAATAATATAAATGATAATAGAAATTCTTAGCTGATAATAGATTGCAGTGTTATGATCATTGGGAGCATTGTGATCGTGAAACATCGTTTGTGTTGATAATAGATGTCAGCGTGTGCGACGGGTTTGAGAATCATGCCTTTCAACAATATATGTCCTTCGGGCGGATAGTATGTTTTGGGCTTTTGCAATCTTTGTGCCTGAATCCAAAGAAAAGTCGTTAGTTCTGTAAGAGGGAAGGTTAGTTCATATCCCCGCTAGATTTGCTTGATTCGTCCGGCTTGATCTGATGATACCATTCGTATCATTGGGGTAGCGTTTGCTAAACAAAGCTGTTTCAAGAGTAAGTATGCATGATTTTGTAAAAGTATAACATAAACATATAATCTAAAATAGTTTTAGATGAACCGATGACCGTGACATGGTTCAAGACATTGCAACCCTTCCTGCTACGGAATTTTGAGGGTCCTCCTCAAAATTCTTCCCCAGTTTGATTGGTTAATGTTTCTGATTGCTGCTAGTGCGACAATCGGCTAAACTTACTTCGGAATTTTGAGGGTCCTCCTCAAAATTCTGCCCCAGTTTCCAATTGCGAGGAAAAATGAAATTTTTATTGAATTATGACCGAACCCAAAGGGCTGCCTACGTATCACCTCTTAAACGGGAATCAGGTCAGGCGTAGTTCAATTTACATCATTGATAAAGCATAGAAGATTACACATAGTATCGTATGACTACATCTTAATTGATTGGCTTCGGCCAGACTTCTCCATCCATTTTTGCAAGTATGAGTGCTCCTCCTGTCAGTACTCGATGAACCATGTATAGACCTTGCCAGTTGGGAGAGAATTTCCCTTTGGCTTCCTATTGATGTGGAAAAATCTTCTTTAACACCAGCTGCCCTGGCACGAATGATCTCGGCTTGACTCTTTTGTTGAAGGCTCTAGACATTCTATTCTGGTAAAGCTGCCCGTGACATACTGCATTCATCCTCTTTCCTTCTATGAGGGCCAGTTGCTCATAACGGCTCCTTACCCATTCTATATCGCTAAGCTCGACTTCTTGTATGATTCTTAAGGAAGGAATTTCAACTTCGACGGGAATAACGGCTTCTGTACCATAAACCATCATATAAGGAGTTGCCTCGGTTGATGTGCTGACTGTGGTGCGGTATCCTAGTAGAGCGAATGATAACTTCTCATTCCACTGCTTTTGCTTTTCTATCATCCTCCTCAATATCTTCTTGATGTTTTTGTTGGCGGCTTCTACAACTCCATTCATCTGAGGTCGGTAGGCTGTGGAATTCTTGTGTTTGATTTTGAAGGTCTCACACATAGCTTTCATCAATTCACTTGAGAATGGAACCATTGTCGGTGATGATTGACTCTGGAACTCCGAACCAACAAACAATGAGGTCGCGGACAAAGTCTGCCACGACTTTCTTAGTTACTTCTTTGTAGGAGGCTGCTTCGACCCATTTGGTGAAATAATCAATTGCTACTAAGATGAACCTGTGTCTGTTGGAGGCGGCAGGCTCGACTGGTCCAATAACGTCCATTCCCCAAGCGGCGAACGATCACGGTGAGCTTGTGGCATTAAGCTCGTTTGGAGGTACCTTTATCATGTCTGCATGTATCTTACAGCGGTGGCATTTCCGGACATTTTGGATGCAGTCCGTTTCCATAGTCATCCAAAAGTAACCGGCCCGGAGTATCTTCTTGGCCTGAACAAAACCGTTCATATGCGGGCCGTAGGTCCCAGCATGAATTTCCTCTTGTAGCTTGGATGCTTCCTTTGCGTCGACACATCTTAATAGTCCCAAATGGGGAGTCCTCCTATACAGGATTCCTCCGCTGCGAAAGAAGTTGTTGGACAATCTCCGAAGTGTGCGTTTCTGAGTATGATTTGCAAGCTCTGGGTACTCTCCTTTCGCCAAGTATTCCTTGATATCATGAAACCAAGGCTTTCCATCTGCTTCTTCTTCGACATGGGCACAGTAAGCTGGTTGGTTATGGATCTTCACTGGAATGAGATCAATGAAATTCTCTTCTGGATGCTGAATCATAGACGACAGAGTAGCCAACACATTGGCGAACTCATTCTGGATTCTGGGGACCAGCCGAAATTCTATCTTCGTGAACCTCTTACTTAATTCTTGCACGTAGTGCAAGTACGGCAGTATCTTGGAATTCTTGGTATCCCATTCTCCTTGTACCTAGTGTATGAGCAAGTCTGAGTCACCAATCACTAACAGCTCCTGGGCATTCAGTTCAATGGACATGTTGAGCCCTAAGATGCAGGCTTCATATTCTGCCATATTGTTGGTGCAAGGGAATCTGAGTTTAGCAGATACCTGATAATGTTGACCAATTTCCGATATCAAGACAGCTCCAATGCCGACTTCCTTTAAATTTCCACTCCATCGAAGAACAGCCTCCAACCCGTCATAGGATTCTGCAATGTCTTCTCCTATGAATGATACCTCTTCATCGGGAAAATATGTTTTTAGGGTTTCGTATTCTCCGTCCACGGGGTTCTCAGCAAGATGGTCTGCCAGTGCCTGTCCCTTGACCGCTTTCTAAGTCACATAGACGATGTCAAACTCACTCTGCAGGATTTGCCACTTAGCCAGCTTGCCAGTGGGCATGGGCTTCTGAAAGATGTATTTCAAAGTATCCATCCTTGATATGAGATATGTTGTGTAGGCACAAAAGTAATGCCTCAGCTTCTGGGCTACCCAAGTTAAAGCACAACAGGTGCATTCCAATAGAGAATACCAAGCCTCGTACGGAGTGAAATTCTTGTTGAGATAATAAATAGCTTGCTCCTTCCTTCCTGTTTCATCGTGTTGCCCCAGAACGCAGCTGAAAGCTCCATATAACACTGCAAGGTAGAGTAGCAAAGGTCTACCTAGTTCAGCTGGTACTAGGACTGGTGGTGTTGACAGATATTGCTTAATTCTGTCGAAGGCCCTTTGGAAATCATCAGTCCACTTGGTTGCGGCATCCTTCTTCAGCATCTTGAATATCGGCTCACATATAACTGTAAATCGTGCTATGAACCAGCTGATGTAATTAAGACGTCCTAGGAAACTTATCACATCTTTCTTGTTCCTTGGCGGTGGTAACTCTTGGATGACTTTGACCTTTGAAGGATCCAAATTCTATCCCTTGTCGGCTGACAATGAACCCGAGTAATTTCCCAGTAGGAATCCCGAATGCACACTTTGCGAGATTTAGCTTTAGATTGTATTTCCGCAACCTATTGAAGAACTTTCTCAGGTCTTCTATGTGGTCGGTAGCTTTATTGGACTTGATAATAACATCGTCCACATACACTTCGATCTCCTTGTGTATCATATCTTGGAAAATAGTGGTCATGGCTCTCATATAGGTAGCCCCAGCATTCTTCAGGCCGAATGACATCATCTTGTACCAGTATACTCCCCACGGCGTAATGAAAGCCGTTTTATCAACATCTTCCTCATCCATCCAGATCTGATGGTAACCAGCGAAGCAATCCACGAATGATTGTAGCTCATGATTGGCGCAATTGTCAACCAGGATGTGTATGTTCGACAAAGGGAAGTCGTCTTTCGGACTGGCCCGGTTGAGATCCCGGTAGTCGACACAGACTCTAACCTTTCCATATTTATTTGGTACTGGTACAATGTTGGCTAACCATGTTGGAAACTCCACAACCCTGAGTACCTTAGCATTGATCTACTTGGTGACCTCCTCCTTGATTTTTAAACTCATGTCAGGTTTGAATTTTCTGAACTTTTGCTTGACCGGTGGACACATTGGATCAGTTGGTAATTTGTGAGCAACAATGGATGTACTCAGACAAGTCATGTCATCGTATGACCAGGCAAATATGTCCTCATACTACTTTAGAAATTCTGTATATTCCTTCTTCTCTGACGGCGACAAACGACTGCTGATGCGATTTTCCTTAACATTTTCCAAATCTCCCAAGTTGACAACTTCGGTCTCGTCCAGGTTGGACTTAGGTTTGTTCTCAAAATTCTCAACCTCTTTGATAATCTCGTCGGGTACATCATCTTCTTCTGAATCAATGTCCATTTGTTGCGTTGTCTCGTTGCATGTCACAGTTATTGATTCATCAAGACAAGTAATAGTAATGTTGTATAGATAAAGTAGTGAGAGAAAAACAACAGTAATAAATATTAATTCATAAAACTTTAAAAGTGCTTTTGATAAATTGAATAAATGTTTTGAACATTGAAGATCTTATTGCAGGAAAAATACGAAAAGAAAATCATTTAGTAAAAAGAAAATGAACACTGCTTGTTTTAGCCTTGCTACCCTGAGGCTCGTCGGGCTCTGGCTGTTCTGACAGTCCAATTCTTGAGATAAACTCCTCTGCTCACGGTCTGTATGGAAGGTCTTTCCCCCCTCCTCCTCAAGAATAACACAACAGTCCATGTCACTGTCCTCCAGGAATAAGTTCCTCAATGCTGCAAGTGCCTCTTCTTCATCTGACCCATGGATAAAGCCAACCTGATGAAAGGTCTGCTCTAGATGCGGTATCGGATATTCCAGTGGGTAGTAAGGACCACACCATGGTGGCTACTGGATCCTAAATTCTTCCCAAGTGTACTTGTATCCTAACCCGAAAGTGGTGCCATGTTTCTTGAGCTTTATGGGTTTGGAGATCCCTTAGAGGTTCTTTCCTAGTCCCTTACCTGGCTCATACCCTCGCCAGTTCATCATGCTTGCGATCTTTCTATCCCACCATTTGTTCTTATCTATGGCATTGGCCCTTTCGATGCGGTGATAAGTCTCTCCATCTAGCTTCCTTCTTCCCTCGATTGCTGGAATAGTCTGGCGATTGTAAATAGGGTTGCTACCGTCGCCATGAATGATCACTTCCTGATGGTTCCATTCAAACTTCACTGCCTGATGCAGCGTTGATGCTACGGCCCCAGCTGCATGTATCCATGGACGTCCCAATAGCAGGTTGTAGGAGGCTAGTACATCTATTACTTGAAAGTCAACCTCGAACCAAGTTGGTCCCATCTGCAGGAACAGACTAATCTCACCAATGGTGGACCTCTAGGAACTATCGAAAGCCTTTACATTGATCGCTCCATATCTTATCTCATGCATCCCTTTGCCCAATTTCTTGAGTGTTATCAACGGACATATATTGAGACTGGATCCTCCATCAATCAAAATTTTGGTGATGAAATAGTCTTCGCATTGCACAGTGATGTGCAGTGCTTTGTTGTGACCTAGCCCTTCAGGTGGCAACTCATCCTCGTGGAAGGTAATCTTATGACTCTCCAACACTTGGCCTACCATATTGTCCATTTCCCCACTAGTGATATTATTTGGCACATATGCTTCATTCAGCACCTTCAACAAAGCATTTTTGTGTGCCTCTGAATTTTGCAGCAATGAGAGAATAGATATCTAAGTTGGCGTCTTGTTCAACTGGTCAATGACGGAGTACTCTTTGGCCTGTACCTTCCTCCAAAGGTCATCTGAACCTGTTTCGATAATGGGTGGCCGATTGGAGGCCTGTTTACTTGATTCCGCCAGATGTGCAGGTGTGTAGACTCTACCAGTTCTTGTCATACCCTGTGCCACGGTAGCTTCTTCATTCTTGACTTTGCCTTTCCTTCTTGCCTCAGCTGCATCGTCCCATGATACAACATTTGTATAGAAAGGTGGCGTGGTTGATATTGCCATTGTAATCGGTGCGGCTACCCTCACTTCGAACGGAACATGTGCTTTAGCAGGTGGAAGGACTGCAACCTCAAATGGTGTGGATGGCTTTGCGGGTGGCGCTACTGCAAACTCAAGAGGTACAGACATATCTACCTCAGCACCGTCAGACGGCTAAATCTGGACTACGATTGGGTTGAAAGTAACTGCTGGTTTCTTTGGGTCATCGCCTTCTACGATCGACCCCTCGGGGTCCTAGTCGTCTTCTACTTCAATCATGTGGATTCCTCCTCCCTTATGGTCTGGAAGAGGATTGTTGCGGACGTTTGGAGAGGATTCCTTTGCCACGATGATCTTGTTGTCAATCAAGGACTGTATCTTATCCTTCAAAGAGAGGCATTCATGGATGGTGTGTCCCTTCGTGCCGGAGTGGTATGCACAGGACTTGTTTGGGTTGAACCACTGGGAAGGATTCTCAGGGGTTGCAGCAGGGATGGGGGTGATATAACTAGAAGATTTTAGTCTTTCATACAGCTGGTCGATAGGTTCGGCGATGGCGATGTATTGCTTGGGAGGTCTTCGGTCGAAATTTGGTCGAGGTCTAGGAAAGTTTTGGCGTGCAGGGGGTGACTGATAGTGGGATGAATGAGAATTGTAAGTGTGGTAAACAGGAGCAAGTTGGGATTATTTGGGTGAAGTAGGTTGATAGGTAGGTGGAGGAGATGATTGGTAGGTTGGTGGTGGAGCTTGGTAAGAGGGTGAGGGTGCTTGGTAATTTGGGGTTGGCTGATATGTGAGTAGAGGTGTTGGGTAAGTTTGGTATTTGAGGGGAGATTTGGTTCTTTGCGCAACCATCACGGCTCCCACGTCCCTTTTCTTGGACACACCACTGGACTGTAAAGCCTTATTCGTAGCTTGCAATGCTTCAAAATTTGTGACCATACCACTTTTTATAGCTTCCTTGATCCTTTCACCCAATTTGATAATGTCAGAGAACTTGTGGTTCTCAATCACCATCAACCGCTCATAGTATTGCGGGTCTTGAGCCCGGACAAAGAACTTATTCATCTGTTCCTTGTCTAAGGCGGGCCTGACCTTAGTAGCTTCGGATCTCTAGCGAGTAGCATACTCGCGAAATGTTTCTGTGGGCTTCTTCTTCAGGTTTTGGATGTAGAACACATCCGGTGCGTTTTTTGCATTAAACCTGAACCTATCCATGAAGTCAGACGCCATGCTCACCCAATTCAACCATTTCCTGGGGTCTTGGCTGATGTATCAAGACAGTGCGTCTCCTTTCAAGATCCTCATGAACATCTTCATGCGGATCCTTTCGTCTTTGCCTACTCTAACCAGCTTGTCACAGTAGGTCCTCAGATGGACCCTTGGATCACCTGTACCATCGAACATTTCAAACTTAGGAGGTTTGTACCGCTCGGGCAGCTCGACATCGGGCTGTATGTAGAGGTCTTCGTAGTTCAGCCCCTCGACTCTTTTGCTTCCTTCAACACCTTGAACCCGGCTGGTCAGCTTCTTAAGTTCCTCGACCAAGTTCCTGATAAGTAGATCCTTTTCATCGGACTCAGGTGTGTATGAGGTAGGTTGAGTGGAGTGCGGTATGGTTTCCACATAGATAAGATTGTAGTGGTGGCCTGGTGCATAGGTGTAGAAATGGTCATTTGTGGAGTTCTGAGGTTCTGGGATAAGTAGTGGAGTGTTCTTTGGAGTATGGCAGGCATTGCATTGTGCTGGAAGAGTTTGGTTCTTGGTGGAGTGGTGTGATGATGAGTTGTGGGATGATTTTGATGCTTTGGGATATTTTGAGTAGGTGTAGGATTCTGGATGTTGGGGAGGTTGGCGTTTGGTACATTGAGGGTAAATGACATGTTTGCCAGATTTTGCACTTGATCAAGCTCTTCTTGAAATTTCGACAACTTCCGTTCTAGCTGCGACATAGTTTCATTCTGAACCCGAATACCCTGGCCATCAGTGGCCTCTACCCATTCAACCGTGTTCTCATTTCTGATGTTTCCTGAATCTTCCATTTTCTTCTTGCCTTTGTTTTTGCCTTTGGGAGGACTAGGAGGAGGAGAGGGTGGAGGGCCCCTGGATCTTGTAAGATAGGATGATGATGCCTGAGTGCACGAACTAACCTTTGGGAAGGGGAATAATAAAAGAGAAAATAAAGAATAAAGTAAAAACAAAAAGGTAGCCAAGTCAGTGAGGGTTATGAAAACTGTTGCGGCATTTAAACATATAGTGGGGGAATATAAAGCGCGTCCTAATTTGGGGAACCTCGTTGTGCCCGAGGTAAGCCTAGCGACAAGTTAATTTGGAGAACTTGGATGCTAAAATGCCTCATCTCATTAATGTAAAAATAGACGAACCCAAAACGACACTAAATAAGCAAGAAATAAAAATCACTAATGGCCATTGGCCTTATTACATCAACAAAATAGAAAAGGAAAATCCTATCTATTTGGTCCAAGAAGGACCTTCCACAGGCTCGGCATCCTTGATTACTTCGAACAGATTCCCCAGCTCGCGAAGTCCTAGCAGCATGTATGCTCTGGATAGATGTCCACCTTCGGTTCCCTCAGCCTTTTGACAGTCTTCGACCTTTTTGATGAATTTTCCCTCCAGCTCGACTATGCCTCATTTTAAGTATCCCAGCTTTCTGTTGGTGCTAATGGCCATGTCTTTCCATTCCTCAATTAGCTTCTTGTTGGACTCGTGTATTTTGCGGTGCTCGCTCTCGCATTCACGGATCTTTTTGTGTAGTTGATTGTACTTGACCTGAGCTTCAGCATTTTCATCTATGACCCGGTGACCTCGGATGAACCCTGGCCTGCCATCCCAGTTGTCTTCTAACCACCTCGAGCATAAAGGTGTACAACCTGCATGATATCTGTCCCGCTTAATTGTGTCTTTCTCCGTTATGATCTTATAGTGCCACATGTGTTGGGCTTGGCACTTGTGAGGGCCATCATCATCTTGAAAGTCGGCTCGAAAGTGGATCATCTTGTCGACCCTTGGTATAATCTTCTTTCTACCCGCTTGTCTCATAACCCGGAGAGGGACGTAAGGATATGTTCCCCTCAAGCCAATCAGTATCAGGAATGGTGCATCTCTGGATCGGATGATGAATTCGTCTATTGGAAACCACTCGAACATCCACTGTACCTGCTCCTCAGTCATATTATCGAAGAACTCTACCCTTTCTCGGGAAGTTTCGGGCTGAGCAAATCTGTCGGGAAGGTACGTTATTCACTTTGGGTGATGGAAAGCGATGTGGTCGTCCCATGCCCTTCATGGAAATTCTTGCCGGCAATGGCCTTTTTGGAGATGTTCTAAGAACCAGAGTTGTAATAGCAAATTGCAGCCTTCGAAGTGCTTAGCTCCCTTTTGACAGTGTTCTAAGGCTCAATAAATGTCTGAAATGATCATAGGGACGATGTTGAAGGTCTGTCCATCGATTCCCTCCATTAGGGTCTTGGTTACCATAGCCAACCTAGTGTGGATTCTTTCTTTCTTTGTCGGAAATACAATCAGACCCAGGAAGCAAACTATGAAGACGAACACCCTACGGTGAATGTGTCCCAAGGATGTGATGGATAATTCATCATGAGAGGTACGGTATGACTTGCTGTGACCGTACCTTTCGTACAAATACTCGAAATAAATGTATGACTTCTTCAGACACTCTAACTCTGCATTCTTCTTCAGACCCATCATTTTCAAGAAACCCCTGCCCGTGCGGTTCTCAGGCATCAGCAACCCAGGAGTCTCCCAAACCAAACCTGCTAGTCCTCCTATTTCCTCCAGCAACAGTGTCATTCGATGTCCCCAAAATGGAAGACGGCTCTTCTGCTATCCCAGAATAAAGTGGCAGCCTCTATCAACATTTTGTTGGATTGAATGTCGAGGAGAGACGGTAGGTTACCCAAGTATTTCTTGACGAGCGTCTTGTCACTGGAGTGAAGGTCCTCCCACCAGTTTAGAAGTTTTGGGTGAATGTTGGCAACCATGCCGAGTCTAGGGACTTCGTGCCTCATGTTTATGCAAGACAAAATGGTTAGACCCTTACCCCCGCCAGACTCTACTATTTATACACTTATGATTAGCATACAAGCATTTAGTTCTCCAAATAAATGCACAGAACGTGATTGCGTCCGTTGGGATTATAGAAAACCCGATGGACTTTTGAATAAGGCTGTCTTAAAGGCCATTGTGCGGACAACACACTAACCCGACTAGGTTTGACCATGATGCATGTACAGTTTGACAGAGTAAGGTTTCTATGGGGTGTTAGACCGGTACCCTTGAGCGGACAACTCAATGGGGAAAGGCACGAAACCGTCGAATGCACCGTTGATTGACTAGTTTTACTGCAAATAAGCCTTTTTGAATTTAGGGATGATAATATAGGAAGGACGCAACCACTCATCAAACGTTGCTATAGGATTTTGTTTGGAACGAGTGGAGTACGAATGTTGAATCATGGATAATGCAATAAATAGTCACGTATTTGCATGTTATGAAAGCAGTAAATACAACAGTTTATGATTTAAAATGATTACAAAGGAAGGAAACAAGAAAGATATGTCAGTTACTTTTGAAGAAAATCAAACGCTTAAAGGAAATAAGCAAGTAATTGCACATAGGAAGAGGTACAAATTCACAGAGCAATTTGAAATGGTAAAAGCCTAGATATCCCCAGCAGAGTCTCCATGCTGTCGCGCCCCCCTTTTTCCCCGAGCACTCCTTTCGGGGCCGGTTAAAAAGGGTTTATGACATTGGTTGGGACAACTCATTCCTTTTGGGAAAGGGGTTTGCATATTTTGAAGGGTCGCCACATAACGATTTTAAGGTGCGTTAGGGAACCTATTGGGGTTCATTTACAACTACGTTTGATAACCAGAGACAGGGTAAGGGCTTGAAATTATCCTAAAGGGAAGGTGTTAGGCACCCTTCAGGATCCACAAGTGTGGTTCCCGGCCAAATAGCATTTGTGAATTTGTAAAATTAGCAAGCAAACAAATACTGTCCAAATAGTAGAGGATTTTAGTCTAAGTACACATATGTTTGAAAACAGTTAATAGAGAGATAGATCTTGAAAAAGATTATAGTCTAAACATGTAAATAGAGTAAGAGTATCCTAGGTTTGTTTGTAATATGGATTACATCAATGCAATACCCGGTATGACACTCCTCGAAGAGGGGCTACACGTGGTATTAGCGCACCGGTCATCATATCCATATCTACCTTTTCCCACCCCGTGAAGGTAATTAAAGCGAGTGTTGGTCACGACCTCTATTGCATGTTGTTACCCGTCCCTTCCTATTAGTCCCGGAGAAATTTAGGACTTTTATCCTATGAGGGAGGTTCTAGGCAGACCCTCAGGTTTTAAAGGCAAAATACTAAGGCGACATATAGAAAAATAGATAGGACTGCAGATAGGGGATAACATATAAACAGGAGCGGGGTGGACTGTTACACATTCTTTTATGAACCAGTAATTTGACAAAGTGTAATTAAGCGAGTATGATCCTAGAACATGATATCTAATGCAAGTGATGCACATGAAAAATCACTAAAGCAAGGTTTCTAAATGCACACAAAGTCATAGCATTATGCACAGTTTCAAAATAGGCAGAAGTAGCTGTTTGTTTTTAATGTTGTTCATCCTAGAACATGATTTTTAAGTGCGTAGAATGATTGTAGCATGGTGATACATGAATGGCAATTTATTTTAACATATTTATCCTAGAACAAGATTTCTAAATGCTTTCAGGACATGTAAGGTTTACATAGGGCAGAATCACATGGTGACAGCTTATTTTAGTGTTATTATTTTCCCTAGGGACATGATTTCTAAGTTATAGTAGCAATTATGAGATGCTTAAAAAGTATATATGAATCCCAGGGAAAATGGTATCTAATGTATGGAATGCTTCGTGTGTATTATTCCTAAACATGAATTCTATTGCGCAAAGAAGAAAGTAAGCCTAGGAGCATGATTTCTACCCTTGGCTATACTACTGCATATATATTACCCTCCCCTTTTCACTATCCAACCCCAGAGTTGTTTACAAATAGTTATTACAGACCATTGAGCATGAATTACATAACTGAAATAAGAAAACAAGAAGTTATGTATAGGGAGCCTGCAGTACAGGCCCAGATCTCCATATCCTTGATGCCAAGTAGTGTTTCACAACCTTTCTCATAATCCGGGTGTGTCAGAGTTCCCTAAGGACCTCAAGGGATCCCGGGCAGTGCTCTTACCCAGATTTCATAGCCATAGCAGATTAAGTGCAGTATGGAAGGGCCAGTCTTAGTGTGTCAGAGTTCAGAGGGAGCTCAAGGGTCCCAAATCAGTGCTCACACCATGGGGGCAGATCTTAAGGGGTCTAAGAGTAGAGTGAGAGTGCTTGACATAGTTTTAAAAGGTTGAGTAAGAAAAAAATAGTTTTGAAAAGAGACTTGATTGACATGATTTTATAACAGAAAGGTTTAATCAATGAGACAGTTTGAAAGAGCAGAGTAATCAGAACAACACTAATCTCAGGATCAAAACAAGTTCAGCATCACATAAAGAACAAAAAACCAAGAAAAGTCCAACAACCACAAACAAGGGTAATGGGATTTGAGGGACAAGTATAGAGCATGTGAGGGTAAACACATAGTAGGCAGAGGTATTCATAGGTGCATAATCAAAGAAATCCTAAAGGGGTTTAATGGACTAAGGCAGCATGTATCACAGAACCAAGTAACATAACATACAGGTTGCTTTACTACAAAAAAGCATAATCATATTGAAGCAGACTAGAAAAGGGGATACCCTTACATAAACATGCTGAGTCTAAGGGAGGGGAGTGTATAACATGCTGATAAAGCAACAAGGTAGACATATCAATTGCAAGTTGAACAACAAAATCATAAGTAAAAACAGACTAGAAACATGATGAATTGTAGTAATAAAAGAAACATGTTGTCTTTGAGACTTGAATTTAAATCAGGACATACCAGTATAGAAGATAGTTAACACAGAAAGAAGAACCCAAATAGTATAGTAATCAGCCTT
Source organism: Nicotiana undulata (assembly GCA_005239495.1). Classification (NCBI taxonomy): domain Eukaryota; kingdom Viridiplantae; phylum Streptophyta; class Magnoliopsida; order Solanales; family Solanaceae; genus Nicotiana; species Nicotiana undulata. The sequence continues at coordinate 19,716 of ML254658.1, read as the reverse complement.
GGCTTGTCGACTGACTTAGAAAAGTAGCAAGTAGGGGTGTACAAATGAAACCGACAAACCACACCAACCCGATAATCCGATTCAAACCGGAAAAAAAAACCCGACTATGATTTGGTTTGGTGTTGGAAAAACAAACCCGACCATATTTGGTTTGGTTTTGTTTTAACTAAAAAAAGTCAAACCGAACCAAACCAACCCGACATTATATGTATAGAAGTTTTAAATATATTTAATGCATAAAATTTTTTATGATGGAGTGTAGTTTATAAATATTTCTTAAACTTTTTCATAGTTTTATCTTTTAACGTATTATTTCAAGCTTGGGCTTATAATTTTTGGATGCTCCAATAAGTTTTATAGTACATAAATGTTAGTAACTCAAATA